>CAJPVJ010000482.1:0-24403 GCA_905397405.1 Oppiella nova
AGAACCAACCATTTCGGTGTAGATGAAGGGCCACAACGACGTCAAGTGATGGGCAGACATCCGCAGAATAATGACTCGGAAACAGAGCAATACCTGCGCCTGAACTAGAGGTGATTGACTCAGACGGTGCGATTCGATGAGCTTCTCTTGTATTTCGGACATATACTTCTGGTACTGATCCTTCTCACTGCAGAACAGTATGAACGCCAACCTCTTCACCAAATTAGCTCTTTGTTCGATCTCTTGGTCTTTACTGCTGAACAGCTTAAGCGCACCACTCGACTGCGCGATCGACATTCGGCTCAAGAACTCTCTGAACGTATTCTTGTCGTGAGTCATGAGGTGATCGATAATTGTCTTCCAGTGGGCGAAGCACTCGGAGTCCAACTGGAAGAATGTCGGGTCGAGTAGGAGCTCGAAGGCGTCTTTACGCCACGCTTTGCGTGTGTATTGATATCCAGACATATTTGACAGTAAGTGAGAACAGGCCCTAAAACTCGGGGCGTTGTGTTTACTCCGGTTCTTAAGGTACGGCACGATATAATACATGATATTCGACACCAACGGAACCACTTTCTCCTTCTCTTCGCTCACGTAAACCACATCGAGAACAGGCGCCACAAACTGGTTGGACAGACACACAGACAATCGTATTAGTCATGAGATCATAGCAAGAGTGGACAGTATGCTAGTATGGACTCACTTCAGCCAAAGCACACAATGCCTGGACACTGAACTTCGAGAGGAACGAGTTGTCGGCCTCCGAAATGTTCGTCAAATCCAAGTTACCATTCATGGAGTCGATGGCGTGGAACGAGTTCTCAAAGTCGTTGCCCTCATCTTCGACGTGATCGGCCTGCGGGCCGGGAATCACCTCCAGATTCCTGCGCAACCACTTGGTCTGTCCGAGTCGAGCGCCGGCCACTGTAGTGCACGCGTCCACCAACTTCTGTGCCACGTCTTGCAGATCCTTCTGGTCTTTGCGGTCCTCTATGAGAGGCGCCGCCTGAACGAACTCATGGAGGATAGCCAACAGATGGAACTGAACCAACGGCTGCGCCATCGACGAGATCTGGAGGCCTTCTTTGAGCAGCGATAACACAGATTTCCAGCACTCGAGCAGTTGAGAGCCGGGGAAGGCTTTGATGTACGCGAGGAAGAACTGCAACATACAGACCTCAATGGGCGGCCGCTTCATGTGCTTAGAGCTGTTGGCATTGGGCGGCGCTCTCATTGTCTGACGAATTGTCTGCAACACTGACTCCATGGGCAGCACTCGGATGTCGGCCACCAATTCCACTAACAATAACTGATCGGACGAACAGTTCTGTGTCCACTGTTTCTTACTTTTCACACCCGTGTTGTCTCTAACGTCGTACCAGACAATGGCCACAGCGGTCATGAAATGCGAGCCGTGGATGAGAGACAGCGGCGATAAGAAGCTTAAGATGTTTTGCTTCACTTCCTTACTGCTGCCCATTATCTGCCAGCCGTTGTCAACCGAACTCTTTTCCGACAGTTTTATTTGCTTCCAAACCATTAGGAGAGCCGATAAAACGCGCGGCAAATGCGTTAACACTGTTTTTCGGGTCGATATTAACGGGTCATTAGCCGAGCCCTCCCGACCCGCGGACGACATGTCTGGGTTTGAATCCGAGACTGTGAAGACGTGCAGAAAGTTTGTTAACACCGAAAACGGATTAGAATTCGATTGGATTAGAGTGGATGAGGAGGTGATTGGCTGCGACTGCGGCGATAGGGTAGGACTGGCCGCCGCACTAGACGTGTCCAGTAGACAGAAGTGGCAAAGAGTGGCCAAACTCTTCAGTAAGACTATTAAATAATTTGAAGACATCTCTGTTTTGTCGTCTTTCATGGCTTTTGTCGATATCTTAGCGGACGTGGTCTCGAGATTTTGGCACAATTGGGTCAATACGCAGACCACTAGTCGCGAGAGGGAGCGCCCGGCGAACGGGAGCGTCGACTCGACCAACTCTAACCAATTGGAGTGCAAATGGACTTTATGTGACTGTTGTAGCGCTGTCTGGATGGCCGACAGGAACATAGACTGCGCCGGTATTAACATATTTGGGTAGTACTTAAGTGAAGACATTTGGGGTTGGAATCGGATTCTGGCGGCTCTCGAGTCACTCCCCTTCCTGTTGTGTGTCGGCTGCTCTTTGTCGGAGCTGTTGGGCGCCACCCTGTGCTCCAAAATCATCAGTTCCTCCAATAGCTTAAGCAAAGACTTCTGGAGGTCTTCTTGAAAGCCATTAGAAGTGTTGTGACATTCGTTGAACTGAATGAGAGCGTCGGCGAAGGCGGTGTCGCTGCTAGCGTTGGGCTCCTTCTTACTCTGGAAGTTATAAACACTCGAAACAATGCACTGAAGGATCGACTTCTGGACTTTGCATCTCATCAGCAAATCATGTAAATACGTGGAGAACGTCTGCTTCCCCTTCACGGCAACCGACAACTGATTGAATATCAGTCGCAGGACTTCGCACGAAACGATTCGCACCTTTTGGTTGCCGGCGATCTCGTCGTCGTTGAGTCGCGTTTGCGGTAAACTCGGGTAATAACTCCTCAGGTATTGCATACACGACGACACCACCACTTCCAGGAAGGAACTGCTCCTAAACGATGTGATCGAATCCGAACTCAAGTCACTGTAAAAGCCTTTGCCATACAGAGAGTTGCGATGACGGGCGCAGATGGCCTGCAGTTCCTGCGATCGCAGACCTAACCTATTGCTGATACTAGTGGTGGCCATCGAGAAGAGCACTCTCTGGGGTTCGGCTAATATTATATTCCAAAGAGTGGTCAACGCATACAGCGTTCGCTTCGAGTCGTACACCTGTTGGTAGAGAAGCATATGGGAGTGCAGTTGACTCAGCGCTACGGGCCGGCTGTTGGGGCCCACGCTTATCGTCTCCGAATTGGTTATAGCCGTCTGACTGTCCTCTGACTCGCAACTGTCCTCCAACTCATAAACCACTCTATCGATCAGTTCTTCGAGAACTAACTGCACCGCTTCGGCATCTGTAAGCTCGGAGTCATCAATAATTTTCTTGGAGGGAATGGGTGTCGAACAGGTGGTCGTGGCTCTCGACGGGATGGGTGTCGAGTAAGGAGTGGGCGATTTGGTCACATTGTCTGATTTGATAGACTTCGTGTCCAAACGCCTGATGTTCGACAGGTTTGGCAGGGATCGGGCGAATGGTATGGAACTGGAGTGCTTATAGAGCTTGCGCAGCGACAACTCACTCCTGTACCTCGGCTTGCCTAAGTTGTGGTATAACTACCTGTCCATGAATAGGTATTACAACAAGAGTACTGACCCGCCGTGGAGTATGACGCCCTCTGTTATCTTCGATGTAATCCATTTGTTAAGCGAATGCGAGTTCGACGACGAGTTGGCCGTCTGCGTGAGTGTCAGCACTTTGTTTGAGGGCACGGGTGAGGGCGCGAACCGCATGCGGCCGTCAGAGTTCACGTGGTATATGACGTTCCCTCCCGTGCTGCTGATGGCGTAGATCTTCGACTCGGAGTTGGCTATGGAAGCGTTGTCGATGTCGTCGCCCGACTTGGAGGCCGTGTCCGTCACACCGCCGATGCCCCCGACTACCTACAAGCGCACAACGTGTCTGTCGGCTGAGCACAGGCCCACGTCGTGTTACTTGTTGTCCCCGAGGTCATAAGCCCGCTACAGAGGCACGAACTCCCTGACCAAGTCGGTTAGGTACCCTTGTGGGTTATGGGCGTCCACTTTGTGCGACAGACTGTCTAACATGAAAAACAGCGGTCTATCGAACTCGCGAACCATTGCCACCGGAATTGTCTTCATTTTCATGTCTCTCGTGATGTTATATAAAATGGTGAACCGTTTGCGCGATTCGTACGCAACGTTTTCGTCGGGAGATATCATTGCTGTGCAGATGACGGACTCACACACCGATGAATCGACGGCTAAGTTGTGTAACTGTTGTAGAAGTGTTGCCGTTTCCAAATGCAGGTGAGCCTTACTGTCCTCAAGATTAGCCCATAATTTGTTAGTGGTTTGCGTGAACCACGAGGTCTGATGAAAAACAAACGCCAATTCGTTGGCCGATATCATTGGATCAAAGTTTAGAGACTTATTCCCGTTCGTCGTCTCGTCGTTTGTGCTGAAGTCGAAAATTGGTGATCCGTTGGATGTGATCGACATCTGACTGACCGGCAGATCGAAGAGCAAGGCTTTGGTTAATGTGATTAAGTCTAAAGTGGTTGATATGGATGAGTAGCAGACTTGCAGACAGTCCACGGGATATACGGCCAGCACTAGCAGGTGTTGAACCCATTGATGCAATTCATCGCAATTGGAAAACAAAAGTTTATTCGTCTTCTTGTCGGACAGCGAGGGAATGGCCGACATCTGGACCAACAGTTGGCACAAATGGGTGTAGACGTCGATCATTTGCGGATTGATTTCAATCGATTTGATTGGTGTCTCGAAACTCATGTCTCTATCGCTGTTCACAGATGACACTCGAAGTGAAGCGAAACACTCGCTTAAATCAGTTTTGTTTTTCACTAAACGGTTCTCAACCAACACATTGAACAGTGTCTGCAATGTATTGATCAGACATTTTTGGAACAGCTCTTCGTTCAGCACTTCCTCCGACAGCGGCTGCGGTTCACAGTCTTCCGCCTCCTCTCTGATGACTGAATCAATCTTTTGCGTGGGTTTACCACTCATTTTGTGTTCACTGCCCTCTCTCTTAAGTCGGTTCTGTAATGTCTGAGCGATTGTGGGCTTAATCTTATTGACAATATTAGAGCACAACCTAATCGAGTGCTCGAAATCGATGCTCTGAAGCACATCCGCGTAACTGATGAGTGCGTTGAGGACGTGGAGCAGGAATTGCGATAAATAGCTTTGGCTGGAGTTCTCGGGCGTCTCAATGGACACGTTCTCCAGAATGAAGTTAACGATTGAACACATCTCCAGAATAGTGATCGTCTCGAAGCCGACACACTTCACGTGACATTCATTGGCTTCGCGTTCAATGTGTTTATAGTGGGCGCAGGAATGGGTGAAGAGTTGGCAGACGTGTTGCCATAAATAATTGATTCCGATGTTTGTGAACAACAGATTCGTTGTCCGCAATAAGTCCGCTTTGTTTGACTTATTATTATTGTTATTATTATTGCCCACAAAACCAAACTCATGATATAATGCACTGCAAAGCAAATGTCAATATTAGTCACATTAACTCATAATAGTATTATTGAATTATTGAGTTTCTCATCGCATATCATATCATATCATATCATATCAAACAACTGTATGAATAATTAAGTATAATCTCTATAGAAAGCATTATTACCGCAATATTTCGATGCACAGGCTGTCGATAATGGGTTGACTGATATCCCTGTGATCTATGATACATATAAGCAACCGATACGGCCATAAGTCTCCCAAACTTGACCACGAATTCGGAATTGGGATTACAGTCGACGGGTCCTAACGTTCAGTGAAAAAGACAAACAAAAAATGTTAACTATTTATCAGTGCCGTAATTACTCGCTTCAATGACATTCAAGTATTTATTTTTTTGTTTGTTGTTTTAAAGTGAACTTCAGAAAAAAATGTTTATAATTACTGTACTATAGTGGAGAACTGCTAGTATTGCACAGAAAAACATTAAATACTGTATGAAATAAAAACAAGTATTTTAACGATAGCCGTACCGGTAATACATGATAAATAAGAGACTGTCAGTGTTTGTCACACACTATACACACAAACATATAATATCCTCTCAAATATATATTGAATAAAAAGTTAATTAAAATTGAAAGCAATGGATATGAGAATAGACTTACGATTAGACATATTTTGAAGGCCTCTAAGACGAGCTCTTTGGCGAATGTATTGAAATACGACTGATCAGAGCCGACACTTTTGGCGTATTTCAAGGCTATACTCTTTGACTTGGGGTTCGAGTTGTCCTCAGCGGTCAACCACTGCGTAAACCGACGGTTCAGCGACACGTCTCTCCTCAAGAGCACAGTTATGGCGGCCGTCGTTATGCTAATCATGTCCTGTCGCGCGATCTGTTTGTTATGCATTGGGAAACACGAGAGCAAGAGGTCGAGGATCGCCCGCTGGACCAACACATTGGTGGTGTCCAGCAGTGCCGCGCAGATACCGGTGATCATAGTCTGCAGACAAGTGCCCATTATATACAACTGGTCCTCAAGACTGCGCTTTTTGTTGAAATGAGACGATATAAACATAATGGCGTGCAGTCGGACCGACGGGTTATACAAAACGCATCGCCAAAGGGAGCCGTAGAAGAACTCCTGCGAGACGGCAGAGCACACCTCGAGCAGCAACTTATCCGTCCGCTCGTGACAGTCGTTCTCCTCGAGTCCGGGCAACACAGCGATCAGGAAGCCATCCAACGCCGGCTTCAGTCGCGGCCCCAGAGGTATGAAGTGTTTCTCATAGATCTCCAGAAGCGATGGCTTCACGTTAATGGCCGCGTGGCTGAGCAACGGGAACAGACCGTTGGAGTAAATGCTGAGCTCTTGGATGAGGCGATCGGTTCCAATGCATTTGAAGATGAGATCATAGGTTTCCAGTGCCTTGAGGTGGACCGGGCTACCGTCGCGGCCTACGTAGCAGACGCGGTTGGCGACCGGTTGACACTTGGCTGCGCCCTAATGTGACATAAACTGCAATAAGCTGTCGTGGACCTCCAGCCTCCGTTACCACACTCGTTACTATGTATGTATGCTATGTGTGTGCAATCATGTATACCTTGTTGAGTTTGCCGAGTGCGTTGACCAGATCCGCCCACTCAGACGTGTACTCAAAGCCTTTCAACGCTTTGTCGATCTGCTGGACGTAAGTGCGATACTTGGCGTCAGACATGAGCTCGTATTCATCCAACGATGTGGTGGTACTGCTGCGCGACATCTTCGCCATAGTGGTGGCCACTCGAGTCATACACAAAAACACTGCTTAGGAGTCCGTTTGGGGTGTTCTTCGGTGGGATCCGTCACTCTAATGGGTCACTCATAGGGACGACAATACACTCGCAATGAATGGTAATAACTGTAAACAAAATACTCGTCGCGTATTGAGTGCCACACAAACACCACTCAATACCACAGCGCTTGACACTGACATACGGCGGCTCACGAGTGGCACTCAGATCAGTGTCCAGTCGGCGATACAGGCATTCAAATAGCGACTAAATCGTGTGAATCGCGGTTACAATCACTACACTATTGGCAACGTTTGCCACCAAACAGTCGATACACTCGTCACTCGCGTTAATACTGTTTTGCTAAGCGTTTCACTCGATTGTACGCAACGTTTACTACGATAGAGTATATTCGTTGCCTTTTCAATAGCACTGTCTGTCGGAGGGTTACGCCTCTACCACACACTGTCTACACCACTACAGCCTTGTCATGCGTTCACGTACTGCGAGTACAGCGTGCCTACAGTGAGCCGACGCTATCTCCTACTATGGGATACTGTATTGAATTGTGTACAAGTGTACCAGTGTAATGATTTGTGGGGTAATACATAATACGCTACTTTTTATTGCTCTCATATATGAGACAATTGTTTGCTTACAAAAAACCAATACAAATCTATTCATTACATGTTTGCCATAATTATATGCAATCCCTTATCAATGGTATTCAATATTATCCATTAAAATGCTACTAAATGTCCTCAAAGTTGTAAAAGTTTTGCTCAACTTTTATAACTTTTTTGCACTTCAGATTGAACGCCACTGTAGTGTCTGTTATGTTATTAACATAATGTTAAATGCAAATTGCATTATGCAATGAATCCTATGTTTATCTCAAAAGCACTGCATTTGACATAACTGTCCACTCGTTTCATAGGTGACCCATACCTGCCAATCACTAGAGTACTACTCTGTCTGATAAGTTAAGCTTTGATCTGATAAGAGATAACATATTATTAGTCATCTATGTTTGCATTCATGCATTACAATAGACTGTGATTTGTGTGATAAATGAGTGATTGTGAGGCAATAATTGTAACAATTTGTGACTCATTTGAGACAAACATATGATAACGAGTGGTAACCAAAGGAGTGGTGTTTGTGTGAGACATGCAATCAATGCATTGCACGACACTTACGGACAGTCTATCGGTGTATGCATTATGTATGACGTAATCATTGGAAGTGACAGTCAGTGCATACATACACTCACTGGGAGGGCGTTCCCTCAATGCACACAAATTCCCTACAAATAGCTCCTTTACATCATAAAAGTGAGCTGGCTTACTAGTTTAAATTAATTTAATATAGATTATAATTACCTAATTGGTTAATTATAAGAAAGTAGTGAAATGATCTAGTACTATTTGAAATCTAAAGTATGCCCTCCTCCCTACAATACTCCCAATAATATTTTTTTGTGAGGCAATGATAATTTACATAACAAACAGTAATTACGGCTAATGCACCTTGATGCAAATAGTCCATTGATTTGGTTATAAACAACAATTAATTCACAGATTAACCACCGATTTGGAGGACATATGGTGGCAATGATTATGATTTACAAGTTTAGATACAAAAACATGACAGATATCACATACAAATACCTGGATCATAGTTGGTCATAAAGTTGCCTATGGTTCACGTCATTCATATCCAGTGGTATTTGCTTTTAAAAACTTAAAACACGTTTTGTGTCTCAAAATAGTGGTGAAAATCAGCGCTAATTACATGTGATTTGTTGTGATTGTGTTGATAATAATTAGCGATTAAAACACATTGAATACGATATTGAACTCAATTTACACAACAAAAGCATTCAATACTAATAACGAGTGAAACAATAACCGCAATAAACACTGCATTCATGTGTGCTATCAATGACTGGCATTGAAATGAAATGTGTTTCACATAACTATTGAAAACACAGTTTTTTGTAACAAAAAACAACTAAAACTTTAAAACTTTTGTTCAATTGTTTTGATTGATATTTATTGGCAATCGTTTGAAGGGTATATCCATTGAAATAATGGTATGGTTTATGAAAAGATTGTCGCTTTGAATGAATGGCTAATGGATTGCATTGAATGGTTAGATACGAAGACAACAACGGATCCGAAGGGAGTATTTGTATCGAAAGGCATTAGAAGAGCAGAAACGAGTGGTGACTGAGAGGAAGCAACAGATCAAGAGATCACTCGATGGTATGGCCGCACGAGTGACCACTTGTTGGCGTTCAGAGTAATTGAATGACAATTGTATTGATATATCGCAGAGAATAAGGAGATCCCGACGGACCTGAAGAAAGGCGCCCTTCAGTTGCAGTCAGTGCTCGAGTGGGACGACGAGGCGTCGGAACTGGTGACCAGTCATGAGGACGACGAGTACCGGTGGGCGGGCGTCGAGGACCCGAAGATAGTGGTGACCACTTCGCGCGACCCCTCCTCTCGGCTCAAAATGTTTGCTAAGGTTTTGATAATTTGTTTGCAATATATTTCCTGCGATCTAATGGCTGTCTGTCTGTCTTCTGGTGGACACAGGAGCTGAAGCTACTGTTCCCGAACTGTCAGCGCCTGAATCGCGGCAATTATGAACTGAAGCAACTGATCAACTCTTGTCGCGCCAACGATGTGACGGATTTCATTACAGTCCACGAGACCCGTGGAGAGCCCGACGGTCTCGTGATCTGTCACCTGCCGTACGGACCGACCGCTTACTTCCAGTTGACGAATACAGTGATGAGACACGACATCCCCAACATGGGAACCATGTCCGAGGCCTACCCGCACCTCATCTTTCATAACCTGAAGTCCCGATTAGGCCGACGAGTGATGAATATATTGAAGTATTTGTTTCCAGTGCCCAAAGAGGACTCCAAACGTGTGATGACTTTTGCCAACGAAGACGACTTCATCTCATTTAGACATCACGTCTATAAGAAAGTGGACGGAAAGGTAGAGTTGTCTGAAGTCGGGCCCCGATTTGAGATGAAATTGTATGAAATAAAATTGGGAACCATTGACATCGCAAACGCAGCCGATTCTGAATGGATTCTTAAGCCTTATATGAATACAAATAAAAAGAGAAAGTTCTTAAGCGATGATAATCTCTGACACTATGTCTACACAAATAGATATTCTATATGTTAAAAGTGGTAATACTTTTGTATTTTGAAGATTATTATTATTATGAAAACACATAACACTTTAATAAAATATTTAAGTTGTTTTAAAAATGTTATTTCATTTCATTATTTTTAAGTTAATTATATTTAAATGGTTTATTATTACGTCAGCGATCATATGCTTTTGTTTGCCCTTTACATACAATTTATTCAATTGAATGATTAATTATTAATATTGGATAATTGTAGTAAATTACACTGGTACCAGTGGAGACATTTTTTGAGTGTTTTGTAACATTTTAAATGATTGCAAAACATTTCTGGTTAACAGCAAAAAGTTTTATTTAATGAATTGAATTTTGTTTGCTATCTAATGGAGGCATAAATAATGAATCTATAGGTGTATAGTTTGGATGTGTTTAGCGATGTTTGCTATAAAACTTTATTTCTGAAACTTTATTAACACGTATTTGTGCGCTAAGACTAAGCCCATTATGAATAGACTCATTTCCAACACATAGACTGATAACCAGATAGCGAGTGACACTCGAGTCCCGCCGAACATGAACTCTTTGACGGGTTTCCCTATCAAATCAAAGCACTGTTAGTGTAAACCAATTGAAATGCACGCTAATTGAGTTAACCTTCAATCCCAATAAATACTAAGTCTAAGAGAAAGGCTATTATGAGACCGAAGTAAAGGATGAGATAAGTTGTCATTAGATAGACGTTGATGAGGAAGACGCCGATGAAACCGGTGAAGAAAGCCAGGCATCGGACTAACATAATGACCGCTAAGTAGGCGACCATTTGGTTTCGATTAAAGGTCTGGTCTTTGTATACGAAATGGTCGACCGCTGTATCGCAATAATTGCATTTCACATGTTCGCTGTGGGCCTCGCATTGGGAACAGTCGGCGGTATTCACGTATACATAACACACATATATAAGGCAGTGGAGAGACGCGAGAAATAATATCATTGATATGACACCAAATGTTGGTCGACAGCAAACGTATGGACAAAATAGTTTAGTCTTGTCTTCAGTGGATGTGTCGTGACGGGCTTCGGCGTCCATTTTGGGATTGTTCAGGGTCTTTTTTGTCTCTTTTGGCTTTTGGGTCTCTGTATTCTTATCTTTAGGTTTTTTCTTTTGTGTGGTTTTATGTTTTTCTTTCATATTTTGTCTTAAAAGTAATGAATTTTACAGAGAATTCACTGAAAACTGATTAGAATTACAAATAAGTTATTTGAATTCATTATTATATTCTTAATGCATGAATATATTAGATATGTATTGTTGTTACTGTATGAATGTATTATTATATACTTTATTTTTAGAATCGATTATTAGATCAGGTTTTATAGGAATATTGCAGAATATTCATGGATATGAATTAATTATTGTAAATTAGTTATGTATTGAATTTCTACCGCAGATCAATATTTCATAAGGGTATTTAATGAATATGTAATTAAATATAACAATTAATTAGAGTTTCCATAGAGTTTGAGTGCAATTGAGTTGGGATTTGTTTCAATTAAGCCGTAATATGAATTTATTATCACATATTTATTTCTATCTTATATTTATTTAACTTAAACCAATTTGTGTAGAAAATCCTTTTGCCTACACATCAGATAAAATCTCTTTAGTTTAGGATTCGTTAGAATAAGGAAATGAAATGACACTCAAATGAATAACAAAAAAAATCTTTTATAATGCCATCGACGAGTAAATTAATTATTATTGTTATGTAATGTATCATTGAGAAATAAAAACTAATTGAGAAATGTATTCTTAGAAATCATAGGAAATTCCAGAATTTGACGATTCATTTGGTGATCATTTGTCTCACGCTATCAGACATTAGTGTCTATAACCCAAGAATAAGTATTCAAACAGTTGTTGGTTTTCATTCATATTTTGCTGACAAGTGTTTTGTCTGAAATATTTGGCAAAAAATATATACAACTGTTTGTGACATTGATTGACGCAAATGTTGATTTTTTTTGAATAATTGTTGGTTTATTTATGGAAATATTAAACTTCATACAATAATTTGTTTATCAAGTTTATCAGTGAATTCATTGATTATGTGTAACAAACAAATACCTTTCCCATAAGGAATCACTCAGTCATTCATAGCATAAATTATTTTGGAAAATAAGCAAAACTTGATTTTTAGGCTTTGTATTGACGTTTGTATTGTCTGTTGCCATAAAAATACTTTAAACTTTAGTTTAATTTAGGAATAAAACAGAATTGTTTTTAAAGTTATCTTTGTTCAGTAATAATAAGCATTTATTCAGTTGTTTTAGAGAATGTTATTTAAAATCACTAACAAAAACGATTTGCAAATAAATAATTGCTGAGCAAATCATGAAAGTATTTCCTTAGTTATCACATTCTGGTAATTAAATAAATATTGATAAACATATGGTTTTTACTTAATTATACAACTCATCAAAAATGCTCAAACTACTCGTAAGAGTTAAATATATTGAATATATGAATTTTTTATGGTTATATAAATACAAATCTAATTAAGGAATTTGCTTTAACGAATCAATTTTGTTAAGTAATGGGAAAGTAGCAGATTCTGGAGGTAATCTTGCTAAGGGTTGGTAACTAACCTGAACCTAACATATTGCCTTGAATGCAATTCAAATCAATTACTCGACACCACATATCATACAATCTACTCATTTATATGATTTGTTGCCAATGTTTGAAATACTAGGAAAGAGTCTTCGCCTAATGTTATCAATTGAAACAACTCTCACATTCACGCTATCCTTGAACTCAATGTTCAGAACTTCAGATCATTTTTTAGAGATGTTTAGCTAATCTTTATTACCACAAAACACACACATATATATTGTTTTCTCAAACCATGTTATTTAATATATAATTTAGTTTAATGTATATTTAATACCGGAGTGAAAATGTCTGGCATGTGTTATATATCCCGAGTTAATGCATTGAAACACATCGCGAAACACAATGAGATCATTAAAAGTTTGAAATATCATACGATTAGTGGAGTTTATGGCTATAAACCAAAACAAAATCCATTTACATCGGAAAAGTGTGCCATAAAAAAGAGATCTCAATATAATGTAGACATTCATGAGTTGGTTAACGGTTTTCGAAGTAGAGGTCATTTGTTGAGCCGATTGGATCCGCTGGCGCTGAATGAGCCTAAGAGTTGGGATGCCCTACACGTAGAGCTGAGTGACTACGAGACCAATCAGTCGGTGATCGATCCGAAAGAGTTCGTAAATATGGGCCGAAATGAGTGCAAAGTCGAGGAGATGGTGTGGTTTCTGAAGCAAACGTATTGCGGAAACGCGAGCATAGAGTTCATGCACTTGACTGATGCCAACGAACGGCTTTGGATCGCAAACAAGTGGGAAGACATCACAGCCAACACCACATTCACTGATGAGCGCAGAAAACTGTTGGCAACAGATTTGCTGAGATGTGAACTTTTCGATCAGTTTCTCACCAAAAAGTTTTCATCAGTCAAACGATACGGCGGAGAGGGCTCCGAGACGATGATCACCTTCTTTGAGCACATCTTTCAGTCGAGTGCAGAGCACAACATATCGGATGTCATTATAGGAATGCCTCACAGGGGACGACTCAACCTGTTGGCCAACTCACTGAACTACCCGCCCGTTATGCTATTTCAGAAAATGCTGGGCAAACCGGAGTTTAACTTAAGCGAGGCTAACGGTGCCACCGGTGACGTACTCTCGCATATGTTCACATCCATAGACAAACAATTTGGTGACAAATCGGTTCACATTATACTACTGCCAAACCCCTCGCACTTGGAGGCCATAAGTCCTGTAGTCTGTGGCAAAGTCAGAGGCAAAGCCATGACCAAAAATGTAGGCCCTTATGGTGACACCAATGAAATATTGCCAATTTTAGGCATTCAAGTTCACGGAGACGCTGCCTTTACTGGACAGGGAATCATAATGGAGACCCTGGCCATGGCTAACGTTCCTCATTATACAACCGACGGGTCCATTCATTTAATAGTCAACAATCAAATTGGTTACACAACTCCGGGTCAGATTAGTCACGGAAGGTCTTCCCTTTACTGCAGCGATACTCTCAAAGCCATTGACGGCCCCTGTATTCACGTGAACGGTGAAGATCCTGAGAGTGTGGTAATGGCCACACAGTTTGCTCTGGAATACAGACAAAAGTTTGGCAAAGATATTGCCATTGATTTAGTCTGTTATCGCCATTGGGGTCACAATGAGTTGGATGACCCGACTTATACCAATCCTATCATGTATTCAACCATACATTCTCGTGATATGACTATACCTCAGAAATATGCAAATAAAGTGCTAACAAGTGATGAAAGACAACTAATTGTCGACCAATACTCAGGTTTTCTCAATCTGCACTTCCAAGACATAAATCATTACAAACCTGTCAACACAAACTTCAAGGGTGTTTGGAGTCATATAACACAGGCGTCCAATAAAGCAATTACTCGATGGGATACTAGTGTCGGATCAGATGTCTTATACTACATCTGTTCAAAATCTATTGAAACTCCAAAGGACTTCAATTTGCACCCAAACCTCAACAAAGTTCTCAATGAAAGGCTTAACAAACTGAAAGAAGGGGTCAAAATCGATTGGGCGACGGCTGAGGCACTGGCTTTCGGCTCACTATTGTATCAGGGATTCAATGTAAGGATCTCTGGTCAAGACGTCGGGAGAGGTATTCATGTCTGACAATAACATTAATAAAAATACAATTAAAATGATTGCCATATCTTAAGGCACATTCAGTCAAAGGCATGTCATGTTAGTGGACCAGAAGAGCGACGATACTTATATACCATTAAATAAATTAATTGCCGAACAAAAGGGTTTTATCGAAGTTTGCAATTCAATACTCAGCGAAGAAGCCGTTTTGGTAATCAAACCATACATTTGATTGCATTGTTTGACACAATAATCTCATATTAAGGCATACGAATGGGGTTTAAGTATCGATAACCCCAACCATTTGGTGATATGGGAGGCACAGTTCGGTGACTTCTTCAATGGCGCACAAATTATTTTCGATACATTCCTGTCATCGGCTGAGACCAAGTGGGGGCTGTCATCACCACTCACTATACTTCTACCGCATGGCTATGAAGGCGCAGGTATTATACTATTTGTGGGCCATTATCTCAAAAACCACTATAAATAACCACTTAATATGTGATCCAATGAACAACAGGTCCCGAGCACTCTTCGTGTCGAATCGAGCGCTTCCTACAAATGTGTGACTCTAAAGAGGACGCCATGGATTCGGATCATATAAACTGGTCCATCGCTAACCCGAGCACTCCCTCGCAGTACTTCCATCTGCTTCGGCGCCAAATGATCCGCAATTACCGCAAACCGTTGATTGCTGTCACGCCGAAGATACTTCTGCGGCACCCGTCCTGTGTGTCCGGCATTTCCGAGTTGACGGACGGCTCGTCCTTCCAACCAGTATTAAGTGATCAGTCGGTGGCTAACGATAATGATGTGAAGACAGTGGTGTTGTGTTCGGGAAAACATTTCTATACATTGAGTAAAGAGAGAGACGAGAAAAATGGGAAACAAATCGCTTTAATACGTTTGGAGGAGTTGTGTCCCTTTCCGGCCACTGACATATCCGCACAACTGTCCAAATATAAGTCGGCAAAAGGTGTGATATATTAATTCAATTAATTGTGGAATTAATATAAATTTGATTTATTGCACAGAATTCGTATGGAGTCAAGAGGAGCACCAGAATATGGGCGCCTGGAGTTACGTGAGACCTAGGTTTCAAGATCTTTTCAATATAAAAGTAAGTGAACTTGGCATAAATTGCCATAAAATTGACATTTATTAATGATTTTTGGGGAATTTCTCATTGATAGCTACGATATGTGGGTCGACCCCCACTTTCGACACCAGCCGTCGGAATCGGAGAACTGCACAAACAGGAGGCCACAGATATTCTGGTGAACACATTCAACACCAAATAAATGTCACATTTTATAGATCATAGAATAAATAGAAATTATAATTTAATGAAAAACACATAGGATTACTTCATTGAATGACTATTTTATTTATTTTTCATTTATTAAGTTGTTTGTTGTAAAGGGTTAACAATTTATTCTCAAACAATTTATGAATAGTTTTTATGACAAATATTACATAATGTTTGTGATTATATGCTCTCTATTGAAATGTACAGCTATATTGAAACATAATTGTGTTCAAACAAAAAACTCTTAAATGAGAAATATTTGTTGAGTGGAATGCAAATACAAAAACTCATTCGTTAGGCAATTATTACTCAAATTAAACCGTAAATGCAATCAGTTTCTGGCGATTTGTCGTATAAGTTATATTACAGACCAATCTCTAAAAACTAATTTTTGGTATTTAACATAATTTATAATACATTTCTTAAAAAGACTTTCAATAGAAAACCGATATTCAAATCGTTTCATAAAATTTCTTATCAATTGAGCAAAAAATTAGGACGAATTCTCGTCTATTATAGCATTGATTTGAAATCCGATGGCAAAACCATTACATAATTTGGGAGCGATTTTCACATCACAGAAAGCGCTTCCATTACTTTCTCTATTAAAACACATGATTTGTTGCCAATCATTGCCCGTATAATTGCAATCGTAATCAGAACCAGACATACAATTTACTTGTATTTCTTTATGAATATAAGAAAAGTGCATCAAATTTGTTGTGCAAATCGTATTCAGTCTCCGATGGCATCTAAATAATTCGTTTGGCAGCCAATCGCCACCGGAAACCGGAGTTTCGTTTCATTTTCTAATCAGAAAAACTAGTTTTTGATTTAAAACAGTACAGGAAAAATTTGCAATGATAAATAATGATTATATTAAAATCAATAGTAATACCAAATAATAATTTAAAAAGCAAAATATAACCAAAAAATAGAAATAAAAACATAAATAAGCGATAGATCTTTGAGTTATACTCTAAAAAAGCTAAGCATTGGATGCTTTTAGGCGTCAAATACAGGGATCGGATTGTCTTCTGATTAAAAAAGTGTTTTCTTTTTGTGATGTTTTCAACAAATAGTTTGAATTATTTGTTTATATCGAGTGATGTTTTGGAAGAAAAAATGACAAACATTTGTAGAAAAAGAGTAGTGTTTATAGAATTGGCACAAATGTAGGTGTGATTCAGTGTTAATGACATTTTGAAATTGGCTTTTGAAGTGATGGCCAATGGATATGGAAAATAATGGTTTAGACCTCTCACTGCTTTTTAGTCCCCTCTCAGGTGTCACAGCAATAGACTCTGTCGTCTGTGCCTTCCATTGAGGGCTAAAGTGAGGAGAGATAACACGAGTGTCGATAAGATTGCGTTAAGTGTTTAGCATTGGAGTGGGAGGAGGAGGAGTGGCGTGAGTGTGAGATCGGACCTGTGTTGGGGAACGTGCGACTGCCCGGGTCGCGGCTCAACCGTATGGATGGGATCGAGAATATCGACTCCGTGTCCTGCAGTCGATGCACTTGTGGACCTAAGCTGTAGAAGTAGTAGTGTCTCATCGACTCGCTGGCAGTCATCCGCGCCTTTGGCTCGTACTGTGTGTCAGTCATAGAAAACAAAACATTACATTATATTCAATACATACTATTAGATAACATATAATAAAAGCATTTTTAAGGATTTGACACAATTTTTAATCATTTATTGCATTTAATTAACGATAACCCAAACATAACGTCAATTAGTGAATCAATTTATAGACATGTGTTTTAATGACTTTTGATAAATCATTACGAAAATTGTGTCATAAGTTTTTGTCATAAATAACTTCAAACAACAAAATCATGACAAACCTTAAGAAATCTGTTCAAGAGGTCCATTCCCTCGGAGTCAAGTCGCGGCACTCTATTGACTCTGTCGAGGAAGGACTCGGGCTCATAGTGTGGGAAATTGAATGCTAGGAACTCTTCTCTTTTGGTGATCCCTTTCCATTTGCGTTCGGTAGGTGTGCCCAGTGTTCGGAATATAAGGTGCAACTCGTCCTCTACTGTCGAACCGGGAAATAGTGGCCGACCGCTGGCCATCTCGAAGAATATACAGCCGACGCCCCACATGTCTATAGACGTGGTGTATTCGGTTGAGCCCAGGAGTACGTCCGGCGGTCGATACCATAGAGTGACCACTTCGTTGGAATAGGTTTTCGTTGGCACTGAACCATTCAATTAACAGTTTAGTCAATACATGTCTAACTGAGCGACAGGGGAAAGGCTACCCATACCTGACTTAGCGCGGGCCAACCCGAAGTCGGCTAACTTGAGTTCACCCCTTTCATTGATGAGCAAATTCTGTGGCTTTAAATCTCTGTGAAGTATACGTCTTCTGTGGCAGTAATTAAGTCCTCTTAAGAGTTGAAACAAAAATATCTGTCATAGCAATGGATTATGA
Source organism: Oppiella nova (assembly GCA_905397405.1). NCBI lineage: Eukaryota > Metazoa > Arthropoda > Arachnida > Sarcoptiformes > Oppiidae > Oppiella > Oppiella nova. The sequence goes on from CAJPVJ010000482.1 coordinate 18,660, forward strand.
GTTAGTTTGACGTCAACCGCGAATGCATTCATATGAATGCAAATAAGATTTAACGCAATCAATACCTTAACGTTATTCATATTCATTATATTACTGCAGTCATCCATATACTGCTTAATGGATTATGAGTTAGTTTGACGTCAACCGCGAATGCATTCATATGAATGCAAATAAGATTCAACGCAATCAATACCTTAACGTTATTCATATTCATTATATTACTGCAGTCATCCATATACTGCTTTAAATCTTTTTCCTGATTAGAAACAAAAAAAGGAAAATATATTTAAATATTAAGAATATTAAAATCCGGGAATAAATCAAAAAATAGCAAAACTTACTAAATATTCAAAAACTAAAGTCAGAGACTTTTCTGTGTGAACGATGTCGTGAAGAGTCACTATATTATTGTGCTTTAAATCCCTTAGAAGTGATACTATAAACAAATTTATTTTATATTAATGTTTATGCCTCAACAATTAATGGTTTTTAATTTTAGATACAATTAACTAGAAAATGGGAGTTGAGTTTATGTTATGTGCAAACATTGTATAATTAAGATATAATGATAAACAATAAAATAATGTAAACGAAAGTCAAATGTAACAAATTCAAAATGAAAATTTGTTTGAATTAACAAAAAATTGTGCATTATAAGCTATGCCATTTTTGATTGATTAGATTTTTCCATGCCAAGAGACTTGGATATAATACTATAGATTTATCGTAATATAAAATGAATGCTTTCTATCATGAAATTGGGATTAAATTCACATAATTTACTGTTTGTTCCAAATCCTAATTAATCCCTTAAACACTAGGTTTGTCTGTACTTTCATTAACTAAAAAACACAATAAAAGTTCATTTATTGTCGTGTATGTAATGAATGAAAATAAGGGAATTAAATGGGAATTTAAATAGGAAAAATACTTTTTAATGAAAAATAAGTCCCATTTTTCACATAAAATTGATTTGATAAACACTATTTAAATAATGATATTTATTTTAAGCTGATTTTCATATTTTATAAAATATCCTACGTTTTAAAGTCTAGACTTGAAAATTTGGCAGTAATTGTAGCAAAAACAAGAGTTTTACGCAAAACCAACTCTCACTACAATATACTGTAGCTACACATAGATAGACATAGAAAGTAATTGTGTAATTGTTAGCAAAGGGGAAAGGGATGCCATACCTTCTCTAATGGCAGTACAAGGCGCTCCTTCTTCGTGCTCGAGTCGGATCTCTTTAAGCGCAACCAAATTGTCGGTTAACCTACTTTTGCCTTTGAATACAGTAGCGTATGTGCCCTGGAAAGAGATTCATCACAAAACACACAGTGGAGTGAGTATTGATTTGACATTAATGTGTTTGTCATCGTATATGATGTCATACTTCTCCCAATTTGTCTAATTTGGTGTACGTTTCCATTCGCCCGAAACCGATCTCATTCTGACCGCAAAAACACAAAATCAAAGCCCAATTAGTCTCCAAAGCCAACACAAACACATAAATCGCAAAATCAATGACAAAACATAATACAAACCAATGACTGTCTCCGCATTTGGCGAGTGAGTGGTCCGTCGGGTGTGGGGCTTAGGGTCTGTTTGGCGAGGAAGCTCTCGGGCAGCTGCAGGTCGGCCGGCAGTGACAGCCGTTTGCTGATGTCCTGAGCGTTGAGCCGTCGCGAGCGGTGAGCCCTCATCCGCACGTTCCCATTGGCGCCGACATTACTGTTACTGATATAATGACTTTTAGTAACGGGAGAAATCACTTCATCCGATGCACCGGAAGCCTCTTCACTCTCGCCGTCGGAACCGATTCGCGGCATTTCGTGGACAACGCCTTCGCAAAACAAATACAAATAAAACAAAACAAAAATTTAAAATACTTTTCGACCAATGAGCGAGAAGTATAGACACACACGAGGAAGGATAGCATCGATTTTCAAGACATTAATCAATATTTCAATGGAAATAAAAAAGTGATTTGCGAGCAAACAGTGAGAGCACTGGTATGGCATATATATACGAGTGCAACATCCTTGCAATGGTTACCATAACGACTCGTCTCAAAGTTCATCTTCCCTTTTGATCAATAGTGTAATTCTCGACACAATTCTCTGTTATCACTGGCATTAAAAAGAGAGCATAACATAACATACCAGTCCTATTCTCTGCGAGGAATATATATATGTGTGTAATGTTTGGTGAAAAGAGGAAACACTAGGAGAGAGAGAGAGAGAGAGAGAGAGAGAGAGACTGAGGAACAGATCGAACACAGATTAAGGGAATGAAAAATCGGGTGAAATGTCTCCTAAATGATGGTTATATTCAAAAATTTTAAGCCAAGCGTATGATAAATACGAGGAACTGGCAAAACATTACATAACAGTTCCCTTTAAGCCTATTGTACTCAAGACACACTATGCTATGAATGCAATCGTTTCTACTCTTAGGGAACAACTACTTTATAGCGACTTATCATTTGCGATGAAACCCTATTGTCGAGAGACATCACAACAAATACACATTCATTTAAATGAGTTTCGCATTCAATTAATGACCGCTTTGTTTGATGCCATCACCGATAAAATGGTCAAACAGTCTCTCAAATAGACATAACATTACATAACATAAGAGATGAGTGAATAGGGGTATTACTGGTGAGGAAAGGCGTGGACGAGTTCGCACCAGAACTGCTGTCACTCACAAATGTCACGATCGTTTCACAAGACATGAAATAAGGAAAATAATCGCTCGGAAAATCACAATTCGCGGATCAAATGAATACTAGTCTCTCGTATAAGACTCGACATTATTATAAGGATATATCCTTTCAAATACTACTCATTCACTGCCACTTTCGCTCAACATTTAACTGCACTACAGTATAATTTAATGTAATACTAACTTTACTGCAGTATTTCACACATATATTTATATCCTTTTGTGAATTGAATATCTTATCGACAAATATATTAAACAAATCTCTTTACAACTCTTTCAGTTATGTCTATTAATTCATATTTCGTAGAAATATTTAATAGTAGAGTAATATATGAATACATAAAGATGTCCTGCAATTAAAACTGGATTTTAAAAATAAAAATGCAGTCATTTATCGCATCCAAGTGCCAATAAAATGGTTTATTTGTACAAAAAAAATCATTAATAATAAACTCTATGAGAGAAGAAATATTTATTCAGACTTTGGGCTAATATTAACAACGGTATTGAATCAACAAATAAATCATGTCTTTGTAGAAACAAAAGTGCATTTAATTATTAGTTTAAACACTTGACTCTTGGATTGGGGAAACAAATTGCCAACAATTGCTATAAGTATTAGGCAGTGGTTTTAAGTGCTATTTATAGTCGACTCTCAAAATCACAGATGAAAACAGTTTTCTGGTGACAGTGAAAGAGAGCGACTATTAATGAATAACAAATGTATTCATAAAAACACATTAAGAGCGTGTCTGCCGAGAGAGAGAGAGAGAGAGGGAGGGAGGGAGGGAGAGGGAGAGAGAGAGAGATCCAGTGGTTATACAGTATTGCTCGAGTCATACAAATCAATGAGAAAAGAGTAATGAATAGGAAGTTTTAATTGAAAACTAATTGTTTGCATGCGATTAACCATTAGTAGCGAAGGCGGTTCAGGGATGGCTGCGAGAGATATAGCGGTTGTGCAGGACTGGCAGGCAGTGGGAGTGCACCACAAATAAACACAAATCTGTTGTATCTCTTAAAAAGTATACAAAAAGTAAAAGTTTTTTAGGCGAAAAAGAAAAGTCTCGTCTCAGCCTTGGCTTCAATATGTGCTCAATATTTAAGTAAAGATGTGTTTCGCTTTTGAATGAGAAGACTGGCTGTACATTGAGATAGAAAATAGCACAGAGAATGAGAGTGAAAAGAGGGAAAGGGAGGGCACACCAAACAGCAACTACACTGTCAGCTGTCAATTGATCGCAATGAATGAGTTTTTGAAACAATTTTCTATTTCCACCGCGAGTTATGTTATATACAAATATTAATAGACTTTTATGTTAAGGATGTGAATCACACGATCGGCGAGTATTGTATGTATGCGAACAAAAACATTGTAAAAAATACATTTTTTCAATCAATTTGTAGCCAACTATGTGTGCTCGATACTGTACGCGTGAAAATGGCTATAAAAAGTGCATGGATGAGATACTGACTGAGACTTTTGGAGTTCTTGAGCTGCGATGTACTCTTGCGTTTGTGGTGCGAGTTGTTGAGGCCCAGGGATGAGAACCAATTGCTTAGACTCAGCTTATGACTATTGAAATTGCCAAATGTTGAGCTCTTGTGCAGTAGCTTTATATCCATTATCTATATTTGACACGAAACCACAAAAAATGCATTTAATTACTATGAATTTCAAGTTTAAAATAGCGTTTATCAATGTGTGTATATCCTAATTATATGTTACGGTAATGAATACTCGTATAGGAATTAGGAGTCAATTTGTAGCCTCACATCACTTAAGGGTTAGTTTGCAAATGAGTGTAAGAAATGTGTTTCAAACCCAACAACACAGACATCACAGTCACCACTGATTTATGTATTTCCTTATAAGACAATCAATTTTGTAAAATAAGTTCATAACACTATTGGGACGGGTTATTGAGTTACACTTGTTTTTGGCTTACATTTACATTTTCTGCATTACTGTTCACGTAATATGCATTCAATTCATAATTATTCACTAAAACAAAGGTTAAAACACAAAACACTAATAAAAATATCGCAAAAATTAATTACATTAACGTAATTAAAAATACATTAATATGAAGTTAATACATATTAAAAATAATAAACTAATGGCTATATAACACAATCATATGATGATATAAATAAGTGAATGTAATTCAATGCTTAATCTAATTTGGGGGCGACTTATGCCTAAATAAACATAAATCTAAATGTTATCGCATTTGATAGTAAAGTATATGTAAATCACTGATTATATGACAGTCAGTGGTGTGTGTGTTATGTGTGTAATGCAAACAGTGATAACTTTGATGGCAATGCCATTTCTTATGATCACTGAAACCCTGATCCAAATGCGAGGGTTAGTTAGCAAACAGTGTTGACATACCTGTCCCGTAGTAGTGGTGGTAACACCTAATGGCACTTAAATGTCAAACTGTTATCACAAACAGATCTGTCACTAGTGTGTAGTGAACGGCTGGTCAGCACTGGTAGCCTATGGCCACGACGGGGACAGACATCCTGTGATCATATCTACTATAGTGACTGATTTGATGGCCAAGTGATTGGCAGACCATTCATGTCTTAGTAGTAGTTATTACAGCAATAATAACATACAATCAATGCTAGGATACTATCACCACTTCATTCACACACAACACATAGGCTTTTTGGCTACCAGTCCTCCCAGTCCCACATCAATACCACCACTCATCGCAACAACCATTTGCTAATCTCTGGAGACGACGATACACTCATTGCTAGATCTTCGCCACAGACCAGACACACCACTCGTATAGACAAATAACTATACAATTAAATGACTTAATCCTAAAAAGTTTGTGTCATTAATAACATAAGCGATGATATAATACGTGAGACAATAGTAAACACAATACTGTTGTACACAATGTATGGGTTTGATGAGTGTTTGGGCTTTTCGTATGTACTGGCGGTTCACTCCTCTCTCTGCACTACTACTCCAACACTGAATCACTGATTCA
>CAJPVJ010000483.1:0-24386 GCA_905397405.1 Oppiella nova
TAACTGTAAGAATAAGACATGATTTCTGTGGGTTGTGTCCACTTCTTGGGCTCCGACCGACCTCTCATCAAACGAGTCACTAGACTCTCAATGAGTCCCAAATTACCGGTGACTATGAATTGATGCCGTTCTTCCTCAAGAGTTTGGCACCAATTTTGTCCAATAAATGCCATCACTTTTGTCTCAAACTCTTTGTTCCCATACTTATCCATCACTTCGAGGATTTTGAATGCATTTATAGTATTGATTCCCAAATACAAGAGATTCTCGCAAATAGTCTTCAGCTCTGAAACCATATATTTGTCCGAAACGTACAGAACCTGTTCCGCCATTTCCTCCAATTTGTCTGAATTCCCGAAATAAATGAATTTCAGGAACTCCTCGAAGACATTGACGTCGATGTCAGGGATAATCACATCATTGGTCTCCTTCTCTGTCATGTCTGACGTAAACATCGTTCGGAAGACTTCTGATTTGGCGCTGAGAATGGCTTTCGAGGCAAAGATCTCTTCCTTTTTGACGACAAGCCGACAGTCATTGAGTTCTTTGCGGTTAAAGCTGTTCACCAGACATAGCATGTCGTGAATGCCAACCATCGGTGTCTTGTAGACAAATATATCAAATCCAAGAGTGAGTGTATCGTTGGCACGTATTTGTCCAACTGATCCGTGAGTGTGGAGTACTTGAGGAACTGCTTCCAAACCCATCCATTGTTCTTCAAGTAATGCTTTCTTCCGTTCAGTCGATGAATCGGTTTGTTTTGCGAGTCAATGATATAGACATCATATTTGGCCGCAACTGATGGCTCATTGCTTTGCACTAACTCCAGAAACACTGACAAATACTCGTTGTCCCATCACTTCATGTATATCTGCAACTGCCACTCATCGGATCCAATGGTCAAGTTATCGGTCACGACTTGTTTGTTCTGAACGCCTGCAAAGTTGTTCACTTTGAGCACGAGTTTCGTCTTGTAGACCAATTGCCACGACATGATTATGGACACAAGTAGTCAATGATTGAGTCAATGGACTGAGTATTGAGTTTGTATTGCAGTGACAGTGGGTTTGCGATGAAAACAGCAATAAAAGCAGTAGTCTTGTAGACCAATTGCCACGACATGATTATGGACACAAGTAGTCAATGATTGAGTCAATGGACTGAGTATTGAGTTTGTATTGCAGTGACAGTGGGTTTGCGATGAAAACAGCAATAAAAGCAGTGATTAAAACAAAGTGCAATACATCGCATATGAGTCAAACACATATCAGTTCTAAGAAAATGAAATAAATGTTAAAAATATTGCTTTAATGTGAGAATACGTTTAAAGGTCTAACAGATATTTAGTAAATTTAAATAAAATTAACAAACAAAAAGTATTGAGAAATTTGTTTTTTCCAACTGAATTAAAATTATGACAAATTTAGACTTTAATGCAAATTCTTTAATGACAAACTAATGAATCAATTAAACAAATAGTTGCGTTCAAAGCATTGTCCAAAGTTTGAATGATTTACAAACTATTAAAAATATTTATTAAATTTAATACGATAGTTATCAAAAATTATTATTACCGTAAAGTCATGAATTGCTTACCCATAAAAAATAGATACTATTATATTTTGATTTACTTTTAGGTTCATAAAATTTATTTTATTCATTCAAATACACATAGACTATACGTATATTTATAGATAGATTACAAATTATTTTAAATAAATATAAAAACATTTTAACCAAAACTCGGGTCAAGTCTAGTCACCTCTTTAATAATGGCATTATATTTAGCTCTCATAGACCTATAGCCAGTCAAGTGGTGCCACGGCATCACCACTACCTTAAAGCCGAGTCTTTCAAGTAATCTATTCTCTAGTTTTACGGATCCTTTGATTTGTTTGTCTACAATAGCGTAGTCATTGATTTCCAACACATTAATAGCTATGCAATCGTTAAACATATTTTGTTTCAATTCTGTGGTGGGAGTCAACGAAAAGTGTTTGCTATTTGGCGCCCAAATCACCACAAATGGATAGCTTCTGAAGGGAAATATATGGCACAATTGCACCCTATGTTGTAGACCTGACTTCAGAGACATGTAGATAATGTTCAACAAGTGATGCCTTTTGGTGATGTAGGGGATGGACTGCTTCTCCTCAGTGAGAATCCAGCGGTGATAGCGATACACCCTTTCCGGGTCCACCAGAATGTCACCAAATTCTTCGTACCTTTCTATGGATAGCGCCGTATTTGTTGTCAGCAAATGTCGTTGAAAGTCAATACGTGAATATTCTGCGGAAATAATAAAAATATTCATAAAATACCACAAAAACTCATTTTGAATCCATTGGCCCTCAAAGTAATACAATTAATTAAATAGCTTATAATGTAATGATTGCATACATACTCATAATTTTGGTCAAAAAACTGGTTTCAAAGCAGTGCCGAAGTAATAACTTTGGGTAGAATTGCAAAACCGCTAAATAATGCAATATATTGAGCAAACAAACCGGGTATTGATACGATTGAAAGTAGTCTGCATTCGTGTGCAACTCATCGCAAATAGACTCCACTTTCTTGGGATCTAATTCGTGGTAAAAATTAGATAAACACAAGAATATGCGTTCAATGTCTTTGAGACGGAAAGCCCGCAGATTGGTATAAAGTTTGTCAAATGTTTGATCCATGAGCTCCTTATCACAGATATGTGCCGTGTGTTTAAGATTCAGCAAATGAGTGGAAGTCATCGCGGAATTAGTGGACAATTGTTTCAATTTATCGATATATTGACGGAATTGTGGCTCAAAGTGGAAGTGATATGAATGTCGGATGCATTTCGTGATCGCCGTTCGCGTGATATTATTGGTCTCATCGGAGACACCGCTAATGGATTTGCCGATAATTGTGGTCAACAACTGATCCGTGAGTTTGATGTTCGTCTTGAAACAAGTCATACAAAACACTCCCAATTCATGCAAATCCATGTCATTCACGAGTGCCTCCATTCGTCTCATTATATATTTAGTGGCTTTCGGGTCAACAGTTCGGTGAAGATTGGCGTAAAACAAGAGGTGAAGAATCGATGTCTTATTCAACTCGAAGTCAGGAGAACTCAAGCGCTTGACTAAAGTGTCGTTGAATTTAGCGATGTTTGCGGTCTTCAGTCTGTAAAACATGTTTCCAAACAACAGGTATTTCTCCACATCTTTGTTGCCATTCAACTGCTGATCCGCTGTCAGCCTATCAGCTAATTCGTGGTCTATATTAGACCACACTTTATAGAATAACGGATCAAATGGGAGCTCAAGAATCGGCCATTTGGTCACCGATTCCAAGACAGACAGCAATTGTCTTAAACTCAATGACTTCAACGCTCGCACCAAATCGTTGATAACAATGGGATTGTCTCTGAATTCTTCGGGAGGAATGGCTATAAACTTATCGATAATACGATCAACGGATTCATTAGTCACCACGTCTTCACTCATATCAACCGATTCTTCGCTTATAAGCGATTCGATGACTTTGAAGGCGAACTGATTCTCATTATCAATGAATACCATTCTCTTGGTATCCGGTCTTTGGATCAAAACCGATGGATAAAGTCTGTGGTTTGTGTTCAGCTGTTGATGGCTCGCAAAACGCTTCCAACACTTCCGGTGGCTGTCGGCTACCACTCGGACCACCGATTGGCGGCAAATGGGTCTTGAGATCAACCATTTGTTGGGCAATATCTGATGTCCACTAACGAGTGGTGTCTTAAACGGCAATCTCTGATATGATCGCTTGAATGACTGCATGATTGAGACCACAATTTGTCACAACTTTAGTAATCACTGAAATCACATCAAAATGTATTGAATTGACAAAAATTGAAATGTTTGGCAAAACTTTGAACTTTTCTGAACACATGTTTGCAATGTTTGTATTGACTGTCAATAAATAACATACACTCCAGTCGTACAGTATTTGTATTTTGAGAGCCCTTAATAAATGAGTCATTTATTAAATGACAAACTAATGAATCAATTAAACAAATAGTAGCCATCAAAACATTGGATGATTTACAAACTATTAAAATATTTATTAATATGATATAGTTATCAACAATTATAATTACAGTTAAGGGATTCATATATTAATATCATATCATATAATACTTATTAAGTTTTGATAAGTTTTGTTAACTTTTACGGTACAACAAAATATATAGCATTAAGACTAATATGAATACAAAAATGAAACAAATAATTGACAAAATAGCCAAATAATTAATGTCTGAATGGTATGTCTTAGAGATTCACTGATTATCCACTTTAGACTCGATGTAACTGTAAGTGGAAGATAGGGTTCGCGTCGAAGACTTCTTAAGCTTTTTACGCGTCGACCGAACGCTCATTAAGCCGATGATCAGATCCTTGAGGAGCGACTGACCACTGCCTCCGAAATCACTCAATTCCTCCTCAAGAGATTCGCTCCAATTCTGGTCAATGAATTCAATGCACCTCCGCTTCAGCTCTTCGTTATTGTATTTATCCATTACTTCCAGTATTTTGAAGACATTTGTAGTATTCATTCGTGTGTGAAGTGGTTTCCCAATTGGTTTGCACTGCGAGTCCACAACATAGACATCAAACTCCGTGTCCACTGATGTCTCATCGCTTTTCAATAGACACAGATATACAGACAAATAGTCCGCGATTTTGGTTTTGCACAACACTTTGATCCGCCACTCGTCGGATCCAATGATGAATACACGGCTAAACACGTCTTTGTTGTCATAACTGGAAAAGTGGTTCACTTTGAAGACCACTTTCGTCTTGAAGACCAATTGCTGTGACATATTGTGGACACAAGTGATGGACACAAACAGTGAATGCAGTGAATGTATGAATGGATTAGTAGTGGACTCGCAATGGGTTTGCGTTTTGAAAACCACAATAAAAGTTGATGTAATGCTTACAGTATTATGCATTCAATGGGTATTAATAACATCTCTACTATTGGGCACAACACCAACCCCTGTAATACTGATGTCAATGGCAGACAATCATTAGATTACATGTAATACTTGCTTAAAAAGTTTTTGAAAGCCGTGAATAATTGCACACAAAACCATAAGTTGACAGGTATTATGTCGCTCAATATTTGACGGACAAACTTTAATTGAATTGACACTCACATACATCACATACATACTGCGGTCAAATAAATGTCACAATCAAAGTATTGAGAAAATTATTTTTATTCATCAATTCATAGCAAATAATAATAATTATAATAATTTATAACTGAATCTTACGATTAAAAACATTGAAAAACTATTCATTCATCAAAAATACATCCAAAACATAGGCGTAGAGCGAGAAAAAGTCGTATTAATGTTAGGACGACATCCCGACCACCCGTCCCGTACACAGCCTTACGATGGTTTGGCGGCCTTTTGGGAGGCGTTCACCTTATCGCCCAAACTGAGTGCCATTCCCTGACTCTTAGCGCGAATCCTGATGTGTCCGCTGACGGACGCCTCGGGGGACGCCTTCTCGATGGACACATTGGCCAACGCGTCCTCACCGAAGATGGACTTCGCGTAGAGATTGGCGGCCAAAAAGCCGCAGTCGCCGGACAGGGCTTTCTGTGGGGTCAGACACTTCATGTTTGTCGACTGAATCAAGTGGTTCAGGTAGTCCTGGAGGTCTGTCAGCCCCGTATTGACCGTCACTTTGTTCTCCCACTCGAACTCAGCCCACATTTGCCTGAACTGCGAGTCATTACAAGAGGCGGGGATTATGTAATCCATGATATCTATGTGGATGTCGTTCAGCACCACTACATTGCGGTCGGAGGTCGAGCCCGATATGTCGTACACTGTATACAGAGGGGTAAGAGTTAGGAAAGAGTCTCAAAAACGCATGCATTTGCCTATAGGAGCGACTCTACTGACCGATGTTCCCGAAAATGATGCCGTTCTCAGTGGACGCCACCTTCACGGAGGCCTTAATGTTGGCGAAGTCGTGCGGCGCCAACACCAGGGGCTGCGGCTTCTCCACGAGCTTCAGGTCACCCAAAGTGGTGAACTCGAGCGTACAGTTCTGCAACGTGTCGGAGCTCTGGTTGACGATCAACACGTCGAGGCATATGTCGTACTGATTGACGTTCACATAGCACTCGGCGTACACGGGGTCACTGAAACCGGTCAGTTGTGTCACTTTCGACAACTTGGACGCCGACAACAGGTCCGACACGTTCACCGACTTCTGGCCGAGCGTTGTGGTGGCTGTGGGGCCGACGTTGCCGGCGATGGCCTGCGACAGACTCACGTCGAACTGGTTCTCCATTGTCTCCGAGTTTTTGCTCATCAGTTGAGTGAACGGCAAGTGATCGTCAGACTCGACGCACTTATTCTTCCGCGACTTCGCCACCGAATTCTTCGCCTCCTCGGCGTCCGACTTACTGCTGGCGAGCATACTGTCCAACGATTGGCGCATTTCCGACAAAAACATCGCTTTCAACAGCTGTTCCACTTCTGGAGTCACGCCGTTCGGCGAACAGATGTTCGTCAAAATCATGAGACAGAGGGCTATGCGCTCGAAGTCGTCCTCATTGATGGTCTGCTGAATGAGTTTGGATTTTCCCAAATGAAGAACTGATGTCAATATGAGCATCGATTGGGCTAAGAAAGTGTTGGCCTGTTTGCCGGCGCCCACCACTTGCCGGTAACGGAGCGCCAGTTTCACCAAACAATTAGCGAGCGCTGTGCCGATGAAGAACTCGCCGTTCAGTAGATACTGTCTCAGCGGCGGTATATTAGCCGACTTCTCCACCTTCGCGTTGACGCTGAGCGCCGATTGGGTGGCGTACGAGCCGTCGGCGGTCACCAGTTTGGCCGACGGGGCGGTCGCCGTGTGAACGGTGCTCTGCGGGGCGGGTGTCTCCTCGCCGTCGACGCCGTTCTCCAGTTTCTTGAGCTCCGACTCGACGATAGGTATGTCGCCGATGGCCGCGCGGATGACACTCATGGCCTCCTGGATCTGGTCCTCGTTGTCGTCGCAGAATTCGCCTAAAATCCAGATCAACCCGCGATGCACTTTCACGTTACGAATGGTGGGAAACACCTCCAGAATGCGGCCAACGATGGCGTTCTTTTGCGGCAAATTCTTCTGAATGTACTCTCGCGTGAAGACAATCACCAAAATGGCGGTACTTTCGTCGTCCGCGTTGTTCAACAGCTCGAACAGCGTCGGCATCAGATTGCCGGCCGCCATCACGTCCGGGTATTTCAGGCAAATCGAGTGAAGGGTACCGACGAGTAGTTGTCGGTATTTGTTGGTCTCTTCGCCGCTGCCCTGAGACTCGCTCTGCGTCTTCAGGATCTCCTTCTTCAACAGTTGCACCAACTCTTCCACGTTTCGCGACGAAACCAAATCCAGACCTAAGCTCAGAATCTTCTGCTTCACCTCCAGATCTGTGGCCACATTCAGAATCCTCAGGATATCCATCAGCGAGTCCTGAAGTATACGTTCGGCCGCTGAGGTCGACTCCTTGAGCGCCACCAATCGGTCCAAAACTATAAGCTTCACGTTATTGTCGCTCTCTTTGAGGCAGATGTCGATGAAACAGTTGGCGGCTGCTCTCAGGGCTGTCGGCGCCTGCGATAGTGTAATGAGAGTGGCGGCCGCCTCGTAGCGCACCGACGCTGACTGCGATGTGTTCAGCAGGTTATAGATGGCGCGTATGAATCGGGACCTCTCGCTGGGGTTAGCGATGCACACCTTGTATATGAGTTCCACGATCACCAGCTGCAGGATGTCGTTGAAGCCGCCGATTTGGTCCAGACATGAGTTGAGGTAATCCAACGCCTTCTTCTGGTCCAAGTGGATCAGCATTAGGAAGGCGTTCCGCTTGCAGGAGGCGTCCGCCTCGCGGCTCAAGAAGTCCAGTATAAGTTCCGGCGCGTCCGGTATCAGCGCCTCGAAGTTCACGTATATCTTAAAGATGGCCAAAACGGCGTTCCGACGCACGTAGGAGTGCCGGTGCTCCAGACACACGCGTATGGCCGGCATCAGCGGCTCCAGCAGTTCCGGCTCTTTGAGTTTGCAGAGGAACCGGAGGGTCGACCCCCTGATGAACTCATTGGGGTGTTGCAGGTCTTTGCGATAGGCGTCGCAAACTAAGATCATTTCGTGCAGCAGTTTGCCATCCGGTCCCCTCTTCGGCACGATCTCCCAGAATATAAGCAACAGTTTCTTGATTTGGTGATCATTGGATGGCAGACAATAGCGGATGACTGTCATCAACATATTTGGCGGAAACTTCTCGCCATTCAATATCATATAAATCAGTTTCTTCAGCGCTTCCGTCTTAGTCTTGAGTTCGCCCTTCTCTGCGGGGATTATAGAGTGAGACGTGTGTAGGGATTAGCTGTGGCTTATGGGGGGATCAAGTGGCCGGTGATGGCCCATTGGTATACAAACCTAAATCATTCCTCAGCGTCACTTCGTTGACACTGTCGTCGGACTCGCTGTTGATTAACGTATAGCATATCGAGTCGGCCGCCGAAGACATGGTCGCCGATCACGTGTGGTGTCCAACTGTGGTCTGACGGGTGATAATTGGTATGTAATGTACTGATGAATGGGTGTCCGGATGTGATAAGTGGTGACAATTCAATCGCTGCCTCCAATACACGTCAACATTGACTGCATTGAGTGAACGCATAGCCGGATAAGCGATCGCAACAAACGTTACGCCATTATAGGGGTTAAGGTGTGAGGGGGTAGTAGTGGGTCAGCGGACTAGTGCTGGTTGACTGCCATGCCAGAAGTTGCCAGTTGAGTTTTGTTTTGAATTTTAATTTAGTTGGCTTATGTTTTATTAATTTTATTTAGTGCTAAATGCAAATATGTGTGTTTCATAAAATTGTTTGTAATGTTTTGCTAGAATAGGGTTTGATTTTTACGTAAAATGTATAACGTTTTCAAATACTTATGCTTTGAATACAGCGCCGACTATCGGTTGCATGTATTCACTGAATATGACTAATGCTTTGATTCTTGGATTCAATGAATTTTATACAAGAATTTGTGTCTTAAATGTTAAGTATTTATAATAGTTTAGTATTATTTAAATAACATGATTACATGAAAATTAATTATGTTAATAAATCATTTATTTAAAAGTAGTAAATAATTATTATTTATAGTAATTATTTTTCTAAATACAAACTTTTGTTTAAGTGATCCGGAATATTATTTTATAGTGCATATAAGTTTTATCACATATTAATATTCTTTTTATAATAATATTTTTTTAATATGTTAAAATGATTGACATATAGTATATACTGTATTATCCATATAATAATAACATATTATATAATATAACTGGAATATTTACATAAGAATATATGAAAGAATCGCTTATACTGTATATGATATTTGTTTTTATATTCACTCCAAGGTCTTAACCTTGAATTATTTGAATTAAAATGACATAGATTGATCTTTAAACGCATTCTTAAATTAAAAGTTTAGTTTAATTTTTTATACAAAATTCACACAAACTTATACAGTATAATAAATATTATTACTGTATCTGATGTTAAGTCACAATTTTCAATGATAACTTAAAAAGTGTTTAATATCACATTGATAATAAACACATTGATATGAATTGTGCGCACAATTAGTGCCCATTTAATACATTTCTTATATTAATAGTGTCCACTATTGTCCGCATACAGTAATTATCTATAATTAATTGGGTCACCAATGTATCTCATTAACACTCCACACAAATGACTACCTAATTGTCAACACTTCATAGATTTTAGTTATCATAATTGGACACAAGAACCTCCTCACCTACCACTCCATACTCCCGGTGCACTTTTTATGCCTAACCCGTGTGATCACCACAGAGTAGTTAGTGATGCCGTTTTATGTGCGACCAGTTGCTGACCAGTCGTGGGTAAAAGCATTTTTGGCACTGTTCAAGACCTTGCTTATTTATCACATATTTGTATTTAATGTTGGTTTTGATGTATTAATCATTTTTACTATGAGTTTTATTATTGCATTTATTGTAATTAAATTTACTTTAGATTATTGTGTCTAGATTTATAGTTTTTAAATAAAATAACTTATAAGCACAACAATTTTTTATATACAATATTTGAATGAATTACTAATTGTTATAACTTTATTGGACACAGTATCTATTTTGTCATATTTATAACTCAATAATACAATAAGAATATTAATACGATAACAAAGTATGAACTATTTTCTTTGCAACTAAACATACAAACTTTGCATTCAATAAAATTGCTTAAAAAAGTATTTTTAAAACAATAACTATTGTCAATATTTAGAACCGTATTTACACACGAATAATAATCATTAAAAATATTAAAACAAATAAAAAACAGCATTAAAATACAATAAGAAAAATGCAATTATGTTAAGCCCATCCCCGATCATTAGTGCCATCATTACTATAGTGTCGAAACTCGGGCTTCAATTCCCACAAGTATTTGTTGGGAGCCTTCGTATTGTAATCGCATAGCTCTCGGACCACGGCTTTCAGGTAATAGAGTGGTTGTCCGGTCAGCAGCTGAAGATCCTTCAGGTGATAGTACTGGTGCTTCTCGAACGCGCGGAACACCGTATCCTTCAGCTGATCCCTGTCCTGCTTAACCTTTCTGATGGGCTCCTCCTTCTTGATGGTAGGCTTCGACACCGGTTTGAAGACCGTTATGGTTCTGTCCAACTGTTTGACGGGACGGGAGGGCTGTGTCGCGCGTTTGGCTCTCAGTTGACTCATTGCGATAAAATTAGTGGACATAACGGGCCGACAGTCGCCTTTCTGGGTGACCCTTCCCTCCAGTGACACCACTTTCGTCTCCCTGTCCTCCGAGAACAATACCATCGACTGGTTGTCTAGTCTCGAGACCGAGAACTTGTGGTCGATCGGGATTTCGGTCGCGTTTTCTTTGTCCGACTCGTTGTCCATCGCCGGAATGTCCGCCAATTCTTGCGATATATTAAACACGATTTGCGGCGACTTTTCCGACGGCTTTCCCAGCGTTTGTATTCTTCCGATCTCTTGCATGGGTTGAGCCCTTTCCATGCGTTTCGCCAGATATTTGGACACTTTTATGAGCCATACCTGTCTCGTCACACCAGACATGTCGACCTCAGGAATCGAGTCTTCGTCTATGGCTCGAAGGGAAGTCATAATTACAGGAAAATATAGATCTTATCGGAAGGATATGCTTATAATGACAGCTAAAACATCGAGTTTTTAATTGAAACCAATTGTTCGCTTCAATTGTTTGTCATTGTATTGAATTGAGAGTCAATTATGAAAAGGTTTTAACAATGAAAGGCAGTAATTATAATGACATATAATGCGAATACAGTTAAGTCTTATGAGTGAATAGACTTTAATTGGTTTTGCGGTCGACTCTATACATTAATGTTAGTCAAAACCACTGACAGACAGGTCTGACAATTGAATTGAACCCAAACTCTTAGAGTGTTACTATATAATGAACTTAACGTTTAATTAATGTTGTGTTAAGTTATAATTATTGGAAATATCCATAAATTCCAATCCATTGTATGGTGGAAATTATTTTCCCAAACAATTAATGACATCAATAATAAATGTCAAAAAAATTATAACTAATAATTGATAGGAAAATTTTCCATTTGTATTATGAGTTAAATACATATTTAAACTACAGGAATATTTGGTGTTGAAAAGGCATCCGGTTTATTTAAGTAATGATTAGTAAATAATACCGTGGATACTATTAATAGAGTAATTGATGTCAAAAATATTCACCTAAAAATGCTTATCAGTAGATATTGTAATGTCTCTCATCATTGATAAAATACAGTACATTTGTTTGATAAATGCCTTAAATTTTTTGATGCTATTATTCATTGTACGAGTGGTTTAACTCAAAACTTCTTTCCATTTGTGTCTGACTTCATAAATATTTCAATTAAATAATAGTCATGTTTTATGTTACACTTTGTATTATACCGTAAAATGCATTACACTGGATATCAATCATTGGATTACTTTTTATTTTGAAATCAAGTATAAGACTAATCAATCATTCATTGAAACTGTGAATTCATTGAGACTCCGATCTCATTCGAGTCCACATATTCACTGCCTCTCTCTCTCTCTCTCTCTCTCTCTCTCTCTCTCAAGATTTCGTATTGAGATATACAGTGTTTTTTGGGGAAATGTATGACATTTGCTATTCTTTATGACTCTCTCATCGGCGAAGATTATAATGACATTAAACGACATAAAATTATGCTAAAGTACTGTATTTTACTGTCACTTAAAATAATTTTATTCAAAATATAATTCAGAAATCTATTGAACTGACAGAAGAGCCGATAGAGTCATAAAGAATAGCAAATGTCATACATTTCCCCCAAAAACACTATATCTCAATACGAAATCTATATTTTATGATAAATAATATGATAAATAAGTTTTTATCTCAAAATCCCTTCTAATCGCATCAATGGTTAGATAAAGATTTTTTTGTTACTTTTATTTTAATAATTAAGTTTCAAATCATTCAATCGGCAAAAGACATGTGAATATGTTTTGAAATAATAATTATAGAAATTTAATTAAACTTTGTTTCTCATCAACATTTTTATTTATTCATTCATTTCGTTGATTACAAATGAGAAGTGAAATACAATTTGTTACAAACTATTTATAATTATTATCAGTCAGTATAGTGTATAGAGTAGAGTAAAAGCACATAAAAAATTATAATTTAAATTCTGTCTCACTTTTTTAATCATATATATCATATAGTTTAATGGTATTCAACTGTCGTTTTATATTTTAATTTAATTACTTTTTGATTACAAGTTTTATTAAAATCACAAATTAATTAATAGTATAATGTTGTTTAAAAATTATCTCATTAATATTTTACGCGAATTTAATTCGATAATAAATTTTTCAATTATTATAGAAATCTGTTATTATTATTATATTTTTGTATTAAATTTAAACACAATGTAGTTTTTGATTCACAAATCTATGACTAGACTATAATCAACTATAACTTGTTGTCGAGAGCTGCTTATTAATTCAAAATTTCATTTTTTCTAACTTTTAATGCGATATCAAATCGTTATTTCCAAATAATTTAAGCGATACGATCACTAAAGGTATTTTGTGTTCAAAATGTTCAAAAAACTTGATTTTGAATTATGTTTACCCATTAATCAATCACTTTGTCGTTAACATGTATATTGAAATACACGAAATAACTGCCCGAACATAAAAACGTAAAATTAAACAAAAATAACCAAAATAACTAATTAACATTTGAAAACTAAACTCTAAAAAAACTTTACATAAATATTCTCTAACGTAAACTAGCTATAAACAAATTTAATAATCATAATAATAATAATAACTAAATAATAAGTGAAAAATAATATGTAATATAAATAAATAGGGCCTTCAATATGAATAAAACAAATGCTAATCTCAATGATTGGTCTCAGACTCTGGTCTCGCGCGCGATAAATGGCATCAAAAACTACTATAAATATGTGATTCTCTCCTAAATGTTTGGTGAGTTTAGGATAAATAGATGTCTCAAAAAATATATGAACATTAATAATAATTTAAATTAAATGCCTTATTAACTGGAAAACTTGTGTTGACAATAACTGTGACAGACATTTGTGGCACACGTATGAGAAGCTCGTATTCACAGAATAGTCGGTATTGAAAAGCGTTGAGAAAAAAATCAGTAGACATTTAGATACTACAGGATATATATACTGGTAGAGTAGGTATCTGAGAAAGGGGAGATATAATCCAAAGAATTAAGTGGTAATCATCGGCGAATCAGTTGATCCAATGATATCAATGGTGTATTTAGAGGTGTGTTTCCATCAAAGTTTTATGCGTCAATGGATTGAGACTCGGTTTCGACAAAAATGTTTGCTTATTATTACTGCTATTAATAGCATTATTCTTGTTATTACTGCCATTAATAGTATTATTATTATTATTATTATTATTGCAATAATTAGTTGAGATTCTTTGCTTGTCTGACGTAACGTTTGTACCCATATTTGTATCAAAGGTGTGTCCGTTGGCGGGGACAGTCGTATTTTGCAGCGCTTTCAGTGGCTTGTGGCGGTGATCATCATCATCATCCAGGAACTTGAGTGATGCCGAGTTAATGCAGTAGCGTTTGCCAGTGGTTTTGGGGCCGTCGTCAAAGACGTGGCCCAAATGGCTGCCACACCGGGCACAGGACACCTCAGTCCGGGCCACATCCGACTTGAGCGCCAACAGCAATAAATTACTGCCGACTATTCAATTCAATACAATAGAGAAATATAGATTATTATTATAGGAAAACAATGGGAATGCAAAGTATTTTTTCATATAAGATATGATATGAGAAATGAGTTATTGTTTGGTATGCGAAGAGTTTTATGTGCGATAATAAGTGCACTGATAAGGCACTGGAGTATTAACCAGCGAGGGTTAGACTTATATTTTTAAAAAAGTAGGTTATGTTTGTTTATGATTTTATCAGATGTTTTTTTTGTTACACATTAGTGTGTAAAACAATAGATTGACAGACAGTTTGACAGTAGATCTTAACATACCGTGCGATAAGTCGATATTGAGTTTGACTTTAGAGTTGTTGATCACACCATCAAATGCAGGCCATCCGCAGCCGCTCTCGTACTTGGATTCCGATGAGAATATCTCTTCGCCACAAACCACACAACAGTATAGACCGTTGTCATTGAGTTTCAGGTATTCACCGGTAAATGGTCTGCAAAAAATCGATAATACTATTCGTGTAGTTTCTATGTATGTATAATAACAAGGAATGGCATTTTGAATGCCAAAAGAATAGGGCAGTGAATAGGCAGACAATAGTGTCTTTCAATATACAGAATAATGGTATTAAGGCTCGCATTCAAGTCAAGTCATGCAATAAAACAATAAATTATTTTCGTAATTAAGTACTCATTCATAGGAGGAGAGAGCCGTACCTTTCAGTGATTTTATGCTGAGTTACACGATATTGAAGTGGTGTTAATCGTTTGACCAGTTCCTCCCGTTCCTCCTTTGACAGGCTAGCACTTGGTGTGTCTGTTTGCATATTACGGCTCCCGAGCGTTGGATTTTATTTTAAATCACAAATTTCTTAATACTTTTCCCTCGCGTATGAAAAACTTATCACTTTAATAGAGTAGTGGAACAGTAGTCGCAGTGAATCAGTCAGTCAGTGGTCCAGACCTGCAATATGTCATCAAATGAACGGATGGTAAGGCATATACGCATGTGTTTGGACTCAATTTGCGGTGATATTAATAATTATAATAATAACTTAAGTCGATTTAATTATATACACTACTTTAATAGGAAATTTTTTCAATTATAAATAGACTAATATATAAAAAGTATTTTTAGAGACAAACACTAGAAACTAGATTTCTCGCACAGGTCTATGTATAGCGGATACACACAATAGAGTAACTGAATAATGCAAACACAATACAAGAATCGCTGATACGGTTAGCCGTGTATAACAAATATATCTCTACAGTACCTGTTCTGGCGGTGGTCTGGGGATGGCAGTGGATCTACGGCTCAGACACTACACCAATACATGCGATGAAAAAAACAGTAATAAAAGGCTCTTTAAATGTATATAAATATGTTGCGACTGAGAATCATGTTATGGCACAACCCTTAACCACATAGTAATTATAGCCTGTGTTCAAGGATTTCACTCGAGAAAAAAGTACTACTCATTCACTCATTCATACACACACTGTGTGTATGATAACAGCGAATACATTGTCGAGACTTTTAATAATTCCTGTTTTTAGATTTTTTTCAATGCTATTCCTCGAGAGTGACTCTTAAAATACACATCACTTTCAATGGGGAAACTGAACTGACATTTCAGTTTCCAAAACATTATATATTATGTTTGCGTTTTGTTTGTTGTCTGCCTTTCCCTTCATTGGGAGAGTGGATAGATAGGGAGAGAATAGGCCTACGGAATAGGGCTGTGACATATCTACACCGGGTGCTCTTGAGCACTGGTAGACTCGTGAGCATCGATAGCAGCAGCACTGGTAGTGTAGAGAGAAATCGCTATAAATATCGCACATTCAGCGCATTGCAGTCATAGCCGTCAAACTGATACTAAAAGTTATATAAATGTGTTTAGTATTGAGAGTATTGGACGCGAGTGAACATCCATTTATGGCTTGTTTTCCGGAGTCACAAATGTTTTTCACTAAATTTTATACAAACTTTGAAAAATAAATATTTTTGTGCCATAAAAATGCACATAAATACATACATACTTTGAGTGTTAAGTAGAGATTTGTGTTGAGAAACACATTTGTAATTAATTTATTAGTCAAACACTTCACTTAACTTTTTATATAAAGAAAGTTTGCACTCATTTTTTGCCTGTTTTATGCCATTGGAAAGCAAATATTATGCTTTGAATTAATGTTGCATATTCTCGCTGAAACCCAAAACCAGTATTTAATGAGTTTCATAAAAAGTACTGTAAATTCTAGCGATTATTATACACTGCACTCGATATTAATTGTATATTTAATTTAATTTAAGCGCTGAACCAAACAAATTGAACTTTTTTTGTAGGAAATTATAAATTATTGCTTTATTATTGTGTACACAAAAATACAATACACATTAAAAAATAATTTTTATGATTAATTAGAATTTTAAAATACTGTATAAATAAGTATAAAAATATATCGTTAATAGGATTATAGTGTAGAGTTGCATACACTAGTAAACTATAAAATGTAATATAATCCTTTATATTATAAAGTTTATAATTATACGATTGAGACGATGATTAAAAGTTGTTTGAAACTTAAAACTAAATGCTTTTGTTATCTGATGTTAACCGCGATCTTAATGATGACGGAAAGTTTCAGAACTTACTTATTATTGTTTTGTTTTGTATTTTTATTTCTTATAAATATTTTGAGGAATTAATTTGAAATTCTAATTAAATTCTAGTCATTAAACAAACAAATACGAGAGAGAGAGAGAGAGAGATTAAATAATTTTAGAAATTAGTAATTTAAAATGACTGTGGGTTTTAAAGTTTAAAATCCAAGCACTTTAAAAAATAACGAGACATTTGTGTTGAGTATTATTAAATCGTTTCTTAACCTTAGTTTTATTACTAATTTTAATAACTTTTTACGATAACTAGGGCCATATAATTCCGGGTGTTCATGTATAAAACTACTGCATTAAACAGGTTTTATTTGAAAGTAAAGGGTGTTCAGTATAGATAAGACAATCTTATGACTTATTTTGTGTTAGATGTTTACAAAATATTTCATGTGATTTGAAAGCACGTGTTGAGTGTATTAATGGTGTGATTGGAATGCAATTTATTTATTTTATTTGAATGTTTTAATTTATGTATTAAATCATAAAATCAGTTTATTATATCGAGTTTTGAAGTGATATTTATATTGTTTTATATTTGAATGAATTAATTATTTCGCATTCAATCCCAAATCTATTTGTAAAATATAATCAATTTATTTTCAATTGAAATAGTTGTAATGCAATGTGACACTCTATACTTTAATAAAATATTTTTGACCCGGAATTATATGGCCCTAACGATAACTAATGGACAACAAACTCAACATTTAATGCTATACTGGTAATTACAACCAGTAAATACTATATATTAAACACATTAAGGCTATATTAAATGACAAAATGAGCATGGTAGTAATCAAAATTACATTCACTAAAAATAATTTTGTAAAAAAATAATTAAACTCACACTGGTAATTAATTGAAAACAACCTTTTATCATTTGAATGAACAAACACACTTCAAACACAGCGCCCACTGGTAGAGCGCATGCGTGTGACTGCGAGTGGCGTTTAAAACACACGTGTTTTTGTTGTCATCACTCAATGGTCTCATAAGACCATCGCTCGCTTCACACCGCAAGACATCACTTGATTGAGACAATTATCTCCACCACAAAGATACCGCACACTCGAGCCATGGGCGACGACACGGCCGCCACCACCACCGCCACCGATGACACTGAGCCCAAGTACGTGGAGTTCAGCGAAATGGGATTGGATTCACGACTGCTGAGGGCCATTGACTCGTGCGGGTGGCGATCACCGACACTGATCCAGGAGCGGGCCATACCACTGGCCCTCGAGGGCAACGATATCTTAGCCAAAGCGCGTACGGGCACCGGAAAGTCGGCCGCCTTCGCCCTCCCCATACTCCATGGCCTGTTGGCCATCAAAGACGGCGCCCTCGCGAGCGATGACAGCGCCAGACATGTGAGGGCTCTGGTGCTGAGTCCCAGCAAAGAACTGTGCGCTCAGTTGACGCAACACTTCCGCCAACTGACGGCCTACTGTTCGCGCGAGATAACGGTGCTCGACATCAGCACCGGTCGTGTGGACGACCTGAAGGGTGTGATGACCGCCGAGACGCCCGACGTGATCGTCGGTACGCCGAGTCGTGTCCTCCTCCACATTGAGGCCAAACACCTGCCGAGTCTGAAGCGAGAGCTCCGGTATCTGGCGATCGACGAGTCGGACCTCATGTTCTCCTACGGCTACGAACAGGACTTGACTCGAGTGCTGCAGTCGGTGCCCGCCATCGGCTGCCAATCCTTTCTAATGTCGGCGACACTGAACCCGGAGGTGAAGGCGCTGAAGAAGCTGTGTCTACACAACCCGGTGATCCTGAAGCTGGAGGAGCCGGAGCTCCCGGAGAGCGATAAACTACTTCAGTATCACATCGAGTGCCACGAAGAGGAGGAGAAGTTTGTGTTAATTAACTCGATGTTCAAATTGGGTCTCATTCGCGGCAAAACCATTGTCTTCGTCTCGTCGGTGGACAGGTGTTACAAATTGAAGCTCTTTTTGGAGCAGTTCGGTGTCCGCACCTGTATTCTCAACAGCGAACTCCCGATTGCCAGCCGCTGCCACGCGGTCCAGCAGTTCAACGCCGGTGTCTATGAGATCATCATCGCGTCGGACGAGAAGTGTTGCGCCGACGCCTCGCAGCGGAAGTCCAAGAAATCGCATTCAAAGCGTCGGCCCGACGAGGAGTACGGCGTTTCCCGCGGCATAGACTTCCAGTACGTGTCGAATGTGATTAACTTCGACTTCCCGACGACTGTCCAGTCGTATACGCATCGCGTGGGACGGGTGGCCAGGGGTGACGACTCGGGCGAGGGGACGGTGTTGTCGCTGATATGCCCGCCTGAGAAGGACTACTTCGAGACCGTGAAGGCGTCGTTCGGCTCGGGCGCCAACTTCAGGCCCTATCAGTTCCGGATGGAGGAGTTGGAGGCGTTTAAGTACCGGAGCAGAGATGCGTTGCGAGCGGTGACGACGATTGCCGTACGCGAGGCGAGGATTAAGGAAATAAAACGCGAGATACTGACGAGTCAGACGCTGAAGAGCTATTTCGAGGCCAACCCGAAGGACCAGAAGGTGCTGAAACACGACCGCGCCTTACATACAGTCAAACATAAGCAACACTTGAGGGACGTTCCCGAGTATATCGTTCCGCCAACGCTGCAGTCGATGGTTAAGTCGAAAAAGGGCTCAAATAAGAGACTGGAAGAGGAGGCGAGCCTTAGCTACACTCCCAAAAGGAAGAGACGTCCGAAACACGTGAAGAATAAGAAGGACAGGGATTCGGATCCGTTAAAGACGTTTAGGTTTAACGCCAGAAAGAGGGGTAAACCGAAGCTGAAGAATAGGAGAAAGTAATTGGTTTTAGAGTTTTTTGTTGTATAATTGACACAAATATCATATGATTTTTATTTTCTTTTATTCATTGCTTAATAACAATAAATTATTGATTGTTTAATTATGATTGTGTATTTACGGTAAATTAATTTTGATATTGAAGTAAAGGTATTTATTATTATATTTTGTTGCAAATAGATATTTAGTTTGAATGTTATGCCTAATTTAATAGCAAATGATTTAAACGATTGGTTACTTTAGTTACATATTTATTGTTTGGAAAGGAATGCGAGTTTAGACTACATTGTAGTGAATGTTTAGATTTAATTTGTCAATGATATGAGGGTTGGCTAATGTAGTAAACTTTTAGATCCACTGATAAGTAAAATTTTTATTCAATCTTTTCACATGTTTTCACATCTTATGAAATGCTATTAATTGTTAATTAGTAAGTATACTTAATCTACAGTATAAAATAGTGATACCCGTGCGCTATAGTATTCTGTGCACCTCTGAAACTACTAAAATAAATATTACACAAACACTTATGTCTTAAACAAAAGCTCGCGATAAGACACATCCGAGTGAAGAGTCATTTATTTTGAATTAGTGGCGAAAAAAATTATATATCACTCGTGCGAATCACTCGTAAGAGTTATAAATATACGTTCACTTCAAAGTTATTAATAGTTTAATTATAACAATTTTGTTAAGAACCGTTCATTTTATAAATGATACAAATGTTTAGCAAACTCAGCATAACTTATAACTTCACAACTGTTTTGTTTCGTTTAATACTGTATTTAAGTTGAATTCTTGCGCTGAAGTCATGTCTGTGTCACTTAACAACGGAAACTGATTACCACTAATGGATCACTTATGCCGAAGATTCTCAATGATCTGCAGGTATAGTAGTCAACCACTCTGTAAGATAATAAAGTGATATGTAGGTTACGGATGAGCTACAGTTCCCTTTCAAATAAACATTTTTCCAATAATAAAGAATTGCATTATTTATATAAAGATTGCCGCTTACCAAAGCTTTCAAATAATCATAGTCTAACATTTAATTCAATAATTCTCATGTTTTTGAATTTCAATAGTTTAGTGGTAATAACATACCTGTGCTTAAAGTTTATTCCCAACTGAATATAACACAAGTCTAGATCTAATTTGATTTTTATAGTGACGTATCGTGTATCTGTGAATAAAATATTTTTAAAAAATAAATTAATATTTAACATAAAAAACTAGTGATTAAATTGAGTGATGCCTATGTCCGGTGCGATCCGCGACAGGTGCCAAGAAGAGTACATGAATTGATAGCTGTGTTCGCAAATGACATGCATTTTCCTCATTAAAAAACTTTCGTATGGTATATATTGTATAAATATATTATATATATATTTCTATTAATTTGTTGTGTACAATATGTATAAATAGTTTATTGAATCAAATATACAAATCGTTACAACTATTGAATTTCTATGACTACGGCTTTGCAACAATGAGTTCCCTTTCCATTAGTAGTACTAATAGTAACACACAATTCTCTTGTAAAATATCCTTTCATTTAAAAAAAGTTATTAATATGCATGTAATTATAATTATGTTTTTAATTTTTACACACAAATCAAGCTATGATTGGTGATCGGCACGAATGGAAACCCCGATGCGATGCCTAAACTTAGGATTTTGAAAATCATTTTCGTGCTAATCATGGCATTAACCATATTCTCTATATACAACTGGACGTCGACTAAAGTAGCGGTTAGAGACCTATTGTATCTGACCAGGTATGTCATTGGCACTTATTGTATCGATCAATATTTTGTAGCAATTTTTGTGAATGAATTTACGGTTCACTTGATTTGATTGTAGATTTTTATCATGTTTTATGTGTAATGTTGTAAATTATTTTATTCACTTTATAGTACTTTTTATTGGTTGATATGATTAATATGTTGTAAACAAATGAATGCACCTGGAGTTTGAGATAATTTAGGTGTGGAAGTACTATAGATATCATTTGTTGAGTTTTATGCAATACAGTAATTAATTTAGTTAGCAGTACTATTTTTATTGGAAATATTTACTGTTATAACTAATAATTATTGCACAGTATTGTTTAAAAACATTTTAAATTATATTGTACACTACTATGTATGTACCATTATGAATTGGAAGTTTTTACTGCTATACATATTGGGATACTGTTTACGACAATCGAGTCAAAATTTTGTCGTAAACAGTATCCCAATATGTATAGCAGTAAAAACTTCCAATCCATAATGGTACATACATAGTAGTGTATTATAATTGGTATTGATATTTAATAATTATTATTTTCAAAGAACATTTAAAAGTTTTTCATTACTTAATTTTTGTTAATTATTGGTTTTGTTAATAAATAATTTAAGACCGATATGGGATGGGAGCCAAGCGGTGCCTTTCAATATATTACCACATTATTACACGAATGGTCTGAATTCAAGCCATTTGTGTCATCTGCACAGTTGGCAGAGGAGGGCACAAGAGGTTCAAGTGATCGATGCAATCATATTCTCAATAGAGTTGGACTTATTGGAGATCCGACTCAAGGAGTTGTGGCCTTTTGTCGACCACTTCATTGTCTTAGAGGCCGACAGAACTTTCACCGGAAGACAAAAACCACTTTATCTGAAGCAGAGTTTGGATCGGTTCTCGTGGGCTAAAGACAAACTCAGATACCATTCTTATGATGGATTGTCAGCACTGAAGCCCGGAGAGGATCCCTTCAAAAATGAGGCACAAATGAGGGGATATTTGAGTCGAATTGTATCTAAATATGCCCGAAATGGTGATGTGATTGTCTGCTCAGACGTGGATGAGATCCCATCCCAACAGACGATTCAACTGTTGAAAGATTGCATCGGATTTCCAAATCACATGCATTTACAGCTAAATATGTATTTGTATTCATTTGAGTACTTCTACAGCACTGATGACAGTTGGAGGGCTCACATAGACATCTATGACCACGAGTTTGATTACAGACACGGAAGACTGTCCGACAATTTGTTAGCCGATTCGGGTGAGATTTTTAAGACATTGCTCATTGAAATTTTTATCATATAAACAATTGCCTTTCCCCATAGGCTGGCACTGCTCCTTTTGTTTCCGACATATCTCTGACTTTGTATTTAAAATGACTTCGTATTCACATAATGATAGAGTTGTTGATAAGAAACTGTTGGATAAGAATGAGATCCAGAAGAAGATATGCAATGGAGAAGACATCTATGATATGTATCCAGAAGTATACAGTTTTAAGGAAATGGTGTTGAAATTCGGTGCCATTCCTAAGTCCAAAACTATGACTAATTTGCCAAAACATTTGGTCCAAAATCCGGAAAAGTTTACATTTTTGTTACCCAATGGTTGTATTCGCGAAGACTTTAATCAATCGACAACTTTATAGTAAAATGAGTGGATATTTAGTCATTTAACTGATTAACTCATATATGATGTGATAATGTAATGAACTCAATGTTTAAATTTGTCTCATATTTGTGTAATATTTTTTGTTATAGAATTTCATTGATTTTTAAAATAATTTATTGTATTCAGCTCAAAGTTATTACTGTAAACTGATATTTTACGAATACAATAGTTTAGTAATAATAATTTTATCTCAAACTATTAAATGTATGGCATATTTATGATATATTTTGAAAGTAAACGAGGATTAACTTATAAAACAATTATTTATGAAATTGTTTTTATAAACTAAATTACAAATTATATAATATATATACTATATATATTAAGAATTTATTGTATTATACTGTACGTTTTGAAATCATAGGTAGGGTACTATATTTGGATATTTATATTATTTATATTAATTTATAAAAAAAATTATATTAATAATTAAAAATAAAAATTATATTTACAAAGACAAATTATCAAGTAATCCAAGCACAAAATCCATAGATTATTGTAATTGTGTTGTCTGATGTATTAATATGTATACAGTGCTGCAAAATAAAATCTCTATTAACTTACCGTAGGATACAGTCAACAATTTATGAACATTTGAGCAGTTTTTGACAAATTCTTGTTCTCTAAACCTACTGTTGTCTGTATCGCACAAATTGTATGAGATTTATAAATGTTTTGCATTTAATTAGCGAACAATTAAAAGTATGTCTAAATCAGCAAAATTTAAGCTAATTCTTGCCTTATTGATGGCATTAACTCTATTGTGTGTACAACTGGACCACTATCACAACTATCGACGGGAATACCTTATTATATATAATATACCCGACCGGTTGACAAGATGGAGATCCAGAGGGAGATATGCAATGGAGAAGATATAATCATTTCACCATTTTTTGGTAATATATTGTCTTATCAATGGTTAAGTCATATGTGTTTTTATCCATTCATTCATTTTATTGAAATAAATCCAATGTTTTAATGAATCTGTGATTTGGTGTTGAGTTTTGTTACAAAATCTTTGTCGCGTTTCCTGTAATCGCAGTTCGAATGCGTTTC
>CAJPVJ010000484.1:0-24385 GCA_905397405.1 Oppiella nova
GCCTCTGACTTTGGGATACATTTTTCGTGAGACTCTTCCGGAAATGCTATCAATTCAATCAATTCAGAGATTAACTCAAACATCAAATTAATTTCACGAGTATTTTAATTAAACATTCGAAGGGAACCAAATCGAGTGGAAACAGATTGTCATACCATTTAAAAATAGATTTCCTAATAGTGTGGATAAGAGAAAATAACTGTAAGACTAACAGTAATCGGGATAGACTTGCTATATATGATTAATACAGAACAACCTAAAGAATTTTTTGTGTAAAACTATAAATTGGTATCAAGAATAATTTCTATGGTTGAATCATGAGTTTAATAAAAATTATACTGGTAAACAAAAAAAGATCAATATTTATTATAAAATTAATTGAAATATACGGCACATTAGAAGATCAGATTTGAAATCATTAAAAATAAATGACATAATGTGTAATTATAAAAACAATTTTGTGAGAAATTACTGTAGATATACAAGTGCTTATACAGTACATATAATTCAGTAAGTTATTTTGTATAAATTACATAACTTAATTTAAAAAATAACCTATATTTGCGCATTAATAACATAGTAATCAATAATAAATAAAATCATTGCCTTTTTAAAATATTTACTGTATTAATCATTTAATAAGAAATTAAATGAATAGAACTGGAATAAAAAAGTTTGTTTTATGATTTTATAAGGTTTATTTTAATGGCTTATAAACCGCACATTTCTATTAAATTCCAACACATTTTTGACATGAGATGTCAAATTAAATTATGAAATTGAAAATTAAAACTCTATTAAGTTATGACATAAATTAATGCAATCAGAAATGTGTGCAAAAGTCAATATTTAGTCAAATATGAAAACTATAGAACAGGTTATGATAAGAAATACTAGTATTACATGACTTGTGAATAACTATTCATTTACAATGTTTATAAAGATTTGTTTAAGATTTTGTGAACTAAAACGAGTGAACTAAGAATTCTTGTAATAATACTGTATTAAAGTATCCACAAATGTTAATTAAGATTAACATTTTAAATCACACAAATTATCACATCATTTCGTATTTTAAGTGATTTAAAGAGATTTTAAAAAACAATTATCTATTGAATGATTGCATAAATGATTAAAAAACATATTTAAGATGTAGTTATAAATCATGTGAGAATTGAGTCATTGAGATGTTATTTTGCATATAATTAACATACAGTAAACGATATTCATTTAAATTAATTGCAGTACTAATTATAAAACACGAATAATAATGCCGTTAAATATTTGTGCAATGATTTCAATATTTTCAAATCGTTTACTGTAAATCATGATTTCATTGAAAACTAGATTCTATATAATCGTATGGTTTGTAATGTGGTATATTTTCAAACATTTCATACAACACCTAACTGTAAACGTCTTGATTCAAGAAAAAACACTTTCATTTGTGACCCATAAATGGATGCAAGTCGTGATTCACTCTATATTATAGCTAGCATTGCATCCAAACTCTATGCAATAGTGATAAAAACAATTTTTACATATTTATAGAGTAGTGCAACAGTCCTATTGTCAGAATATTAAAGCATACAATGAAATAGCACTCTATTATAGCCCATCCCTTAAGTTTATTTAACGGCTAATTAAAAATATATTTTGTTATGTTTTTCGGGGCTCATTCACAACACCACTTGTAAGTTATAATTAGAGACAAACAAAACAGAGTAATATTAGTGGGAGTAATGAAACATCATTTTAACGATAGGCTCAACTCGAAATACTATTGATATTCAGGATATCCTCTGTTTGTAAATATTATATATTACTTACTCTATTCATTCAATTGATATTTGTGGTTTGAATTTTGTTTGTTTATAACCATAATCTAGAGGACCATTCTCTAATATATATTGTAGCCCACAATACAATTAATTGCACCACTTAACTAACAATAATATATCATATTTGGTCAATTGCTTGCATCTAAATGTCGTTT
The DNA here is from genome assembly GCA_905397405.1 of Oppiella nova. Lineage (NCBI taxonomy): Eukaryota > Metazoa > Arthropoda > Arachnida > Sarcoptiformes > Oppiidae > Oppiella > Oppiella nova. Next base: position 1,997 of record CAJPVJ010000484.1, read on the forward strand.
ATATATCAAATATTTATCAACATTTTGATAAAAATTCCTCAATTCATGAACAAAGCTATTGTTGGCTTCAAATCAATTCAATTGTGGTGTCAATTGGATTGTCATCTAATCTTACACTTCATATCATATAACAGCAACTGTCTGGCTATGAGCTCACATATTATGTCATTAATTGACTTTTAATGCATTCGTTGTTTACCACGAATATTATTTATCAACAGTTATGCAATTAACTCAAGAATCCAATTCTTGTAAATAAAGCACACTAAATGTAGTTTAAGATTGTTATCAAAATAAAATGTAATTTTTATCATTTAATTATCAAACTTATCAAAGCATTCAAAGTATATAATTAGCGCCAAAAACATACTAAACATAAATGTGATTGTTTTGAAGGACTCATACATTGCATCGATTTATGCAAATAATAATACATTCAATAGAGTACTGCTATTCACCGCATACTTCAAGTCTCCTATTCTCACATTTATTCTCAATTTATGTCATTCTTTGACTAATAGTTTGTCTTTTTATACGAAAATCACACAAATTCTCAAATATATGGGACACCAGTGCTAACATACCAGTGCTGTGCCTGTCATACATCTCAGCATCACTTCTACAGTATATGCGGTGATGAGAGCGAGACAGGGATGGAGAGAGAGAGAGAGAGGGAGGGAGAGAGAGAGGGAGAGAGAGAGAGAGAGAGAGAGAAATCATAAGTTTAATAAAAATTATACTGGTAAACAAAAAAAAAAGTTCAATATTTATTATAAAATTAATTGAAATATACGGCACATTAGAAGATCAGATTTGAAATCATTAAAAATAAATGACATAAAGTATAATACAATAAAGTTAATATAATATAATAATAGAGTAATTGTATTGTTTGTATAGATGCTCGACTGCTGAGAGAGAGAGAGAGAGAGATTCTGGTGATTATGGAAATGGGTTTAAATGGAAAGCAAGACAATGTGATGACATCCCTGTCCACACCACACAATATTAATAGTATGGGAAGTGATCGCAAGACTTACCCAAAGATTGCAATGAATTGGAAATAATTAATGAAAATAAAGTTAGGATTGAAATCCAATTCTTGCAAATCGTATGAATGAAAGATCGTATGGATTGTGAATACAAACACATTCTGGGATCACATTGAAGACAATAAATGGCGACAAATGAATGAGTGAAACATGAGTTGAGCGACAATTCACCACAATTTGGGATCAATTAATGCTCGCCGTGAAGACGTAATGCGCGCTATATTTCAATCACCAATTCATAAGCAAAACCATAATCTATTCAATACTGCTGTCAATACTGCGAATATTCACTGCAATCGCATAACACATACAACACATACACTGCCTCTCAGTCTCCTCCTATTCACTCATGTGTTGTGCAGTAGAGCTATACTCCCGATGTTTAACACAATTTCCAATATTGTAGGCAATATTCCCTCCGTTTAGACATTGATTCGCATTATTACTACTTTATTGCCTAATATATTGCAACCGACGGGCATTTCCCACAAATATTAAGAATATTTGCATAAATTGTTGATTACTTTAAAATCTAAGTTTAAATAATGAGTGAGTCTTGTGAAGAGGTGGTGATGAACAGCAGTGGTCAACAATGGATGTGTTGGATCCACTCAAGTCAAGGAATAGCATTCAATTTGTTTGCCGATTAGTGAATGCGAGAAAGCATTGAGTGAATTGGGAACAAATGAGTGACTCTTCAGCCATCTATTGGTGGATGTGTTGAGAATTAAAAGGATTTCACGTGTGGTTGTTGTGGTGGTTGTGGTCGTGTATGAAATGCACACAACGTTTGCCTCACGAGTTGTTAAACGTTTGTCTCACGCCTCCAGACATTGACTGAAGCATTGATTGCCAACAAGTGATTACAACTTATAATTGAAGCCAACTATCAGTGGATTAGATGTAAGACATGTCACATGATATGGACGGACAGTTTGATGACGCGGTGGACGACACCACGGATGGCGTGTTGGATCACATCTCTTATCTGAAGGTTAGTCGCAATGAAGAGACGGATTCAGAAGAGGAAGACTTGTCTGAAGAGGAGGAATACATGAGTGAAGGGATGGAGGGAATGGATAGGAAAGGCATGTATTGCGGCAATAGGTTTGAGACGAATACGAAACGTCTGGAGAAATACGAGAATCGCATAAATTGTGACAAATATATGATTCCTGTGAAGACAATGAATATACTGAACGCAACGGACCGTCGATTGGATGACGAGAGGAAACGAATTAAAGACAAATCCGATCGTTCGACTCAAGAGCAGGTCTTGGATCCGAAGACGAGAATCATTTTGTTTAAACTGATAAACAGACACCTGATTGAAGAGATCAATGGTGTGATCAGTACCGGCAAAGAGGCGAATGTATATCACGCCACGAGTCGCGATGGGGTCGACAAAGCCGTGAAAATCTACAAGACTTCGATCCTGACGTTCAAAGACAGAGACAAATACGTGAGCGGAGAGTTCCGGTTCAGGTATGGCTACTGTCGACACAACCCCAGGAAAATGGTTAGGACTTGGGCTGAGAAGGAGATGCGCAACCTCTCCAGGATCTACCAGTCGGGCATCGATTGTCCCAAACCTCACGTTCTCCGGAGTCATGTCCTGGTCATGGACTTCATCGGAACCAATGGACTGCCGGCCCCTCTCCTCAAAGACGTGGATTTAAGTGAATCAAAGGCCCGGCAGTTGTATTATGACTGCATTGTTATGATGAGGAAAATGTTCTTTGAGTGCCGTTTGGTTCACTCAGACTTAAGTGAATTCAATCTTCTCTACAATGACTCCAAACTCTATGTCATAGATGTCTCACAGTCTGTCGAATCAGACCATCCGATGGCCTTAGAGTTCTTGCGGAAGGACTGCACGAATGTCAACGAATTCTTCCGCAAAAAATCAGTTCCAACGATGACTACGAGAGAGTTGTTTGACTTTATTACTGATCCTAATATTAATGACCAAAATATAGACGTCTATCTGGAAAGGGCTCAACACATCGCCGCCAACAGGACTGACCAGCACTTGGAAGACGAGCATAAAGTAGACGAAGAGGTCTTCAAAAAGGTTTATATTCCTCAACGTCTGCAAGAAGTGACTGATTTTGAGAACGACGTCCTTAAAGGCAACAAAAAAGAGGTTTTCTATAAAACTATCACATCGTTGAAGGCAGACCTGACGGGTCCCACACTTATCCCTTCAATACTTGATAACAATGAGTCTTCAAATGAAAGCGACAACTCATCCGATGATAACAGTTCTGAATCGGACGCTGCAGACAAAAAAGGTTTTGTTAATTCCTCTCGACCTAAGAATGAGACCACAGATGAGAGAAAGGTTTGAGTCATTGCTTCAAATTAATGATTATATTTTTAAATGTTTTTCATTATTAGTTAAGAAAAACTGCTCTAAAAGAAGAGAAAAGAGAGAAACGAAAGAATAAAATACCAAAACATGTGAAGAAAAGGAAAGAAAGATTGGGTAAAAATCCGCAAAAGAATTGATTATTTTTGACAGTAAATAAAATTATAAATATTTTATTGAAAATATTTTTTAGAAATTGATTTATTCATTGATTTATGAAAATATTATTCATTTCTTGATGTGCTTCTTGCTATGACCTCTGGAACTGTTCTGCAAATCAATCTTTTTGTTACGATTCTTATTCTTAACGTTTGCCGTCTCGTAGTAATGAACGCCAACTTTCTTGGGTTTGGCGTCTCTTTCCACTCGTCGTCTCTCTCGTGAACTCATCTTTTTTACGTCACTATTAGTCTTATTGTCGGTTGTCTTTGCCTTTGATATCCTTTTAGCTTTCATTTTAGGTTTCAAATCCTTTTCTAATGATTTCACTTCCGTCTTCTCAACACTGTCTTCAATGTCTTCATCTATTTCCTCATTCTGTTCATCCATTTCCTCGTCACTGTCTTCTTCCTCGTCGTCTTCATCGTCCGATTCGAATAATTTTGAGGATTCGTTGTCCAGAGTCTGAATGTCTTCGCCCGAGAAATCCAACTCAACCTCAACTTTGGAGAGGTTTTGCTTAACTTGAGGGCCGACCGGTTGTTCACCAGTCGTAGAAGTGCTCTCTTTTTGCACTTCCTTTTCATTGGCCTTTGATTCTGTAGACATTTCACTACTTTTGACACTATTTGTGACATCTGTAGAGCCCTCAGGAACTGGAGGTTTTACAAAATAGGGCAGTTTTCCTCTTTGCCAGTCATTTAACACCATTTTAGCGATAGTGTTGGTGTCGGGTTCGCCCCCTTTCAACAGTTTGCCCATTCTTTCGGCCATTTTGACGAGAAAGTCGTCGCAATCGACCCACTCTTGGATTTTATAAGTTTTAGTCAAATATTCGGATTTAACTCTTTGGAGAACAGTTGGGATGTGGTCTTCAGGGTCTTTGACATTCTCCACGCGAACAATACCTTTGAGCACAATATCCGTATCGGTATCACCGCTCGGGTAGACAACGCCCGGACAGTCAATCAAATAGATTCTGCGCATTAAAGTGATGTATTGCCACACTTTGGTCTCACCGGCAATGGGCGCCACTTTACAGACCTTCTTGGCCTTCAAGGCGTTAATGATCGACGATTTGCCAACATTTGGGTATCCGATGAAACCGACGCTAATCTGCTTCTTATCGGTGTGTAGTTTCGAGAACTGTCGCAACAGATTAATCATCGCTCCCTTTCCAAACGGATTAGTGATGGACGCCCTGAACGCCATCGTCGGGTACTCTTTGGACAAAGTGGTGACCCATCGCTGAGTGACCCAAACGGGCACTAAATCACATTTGTTGAGCACAAGCACCAGGTGTTTGTGGGGCTTCTCTTTGCGCAGATACTGCTCGATATGTGGAGATCGGGTGCCGTTGGGGTCGCGCGCGTCCAACACCTGTACCACGACATCGCTCGAGTCGATCACTTTGTAGAGTTCGTTCCACAGCCTCTTCGACGTCCCCTTCTTCATGATTATATCCCGCACTTCAGCCCTGTCTGCGCACTCATCCGCCACGATATTCGTGTCTTTGGTCTCATCGTAAGTATCGATCCGTTTGTCGACGGACTCGACAAATGTCGTCAAATCATCGAATTTAATGTTCGGTCGCTTTCTTTTGGCTTTTTTCCCGAAAGTCGAGTCAAAGCTCTGAGTGTCGAGGATATGGACTCTCGAGTACTTCGCCCTCTCGTTCAGGAGAGTGACCGGGAGTTTGGTTTGTCTCATAACCACTCTATACGGGTCTCGTATAGCACTTCCCAACTCCTGCTGAAACTTCTGTAACGCGTTTTGAGTGACGGTTCGGGTGTTTGTAAACCACTTCTGATTGGGCGCTATCCTCGAGACGGAACCGCTGGCAAGAGTTGACTGAAAGGGCGCCGCCTTTACTATCTTCCCCTTTGAATCCCTGACGGGTTTCGAGTTCTTATACATCAGCAGTCTTTTGATGGTTGACTTATCCCTCAAATGGGTGTCCGAAGCACTTCTCACGCGGTCCGGATTCAGACTGTGGTTACCCTTTCGGAAACCCTCTCGAGGTCTGCCCTTCGCTGAAGAAGCACTTCCTTTGCGTGTTTTGGCCATAATTTGTGTCAAAGAGACTATCACTTCAAATGAATCACTGATTTGTATTGATTTCCAATCTATTCAGTCAATAGTCGTACGGATTTTGACCGAAAATCATGAATCACATGTGAAACACAACACACAGTCATTCAGTCAAACATTTATTACGATTACAATACACAGCAGTTAAGGGAACGGGGGCTCAGAGTCTGTAATATAGACTCAATGCTATAACATTGGGATAATGTATTGGGAAATGACATTAGTTGTAATATAAAATATGTTCAATGTTACAATTTAACTTTAATTGTGTTTTCTATGACAATTTGCTTCAAAATAAAATATATTAATAAAACTTCAAACATATTTAAATCCCACACAACACACAGTCATTCAGTCAAACATTTATTACGATTACAATACACAGCAGTTAAGGGAACGGGGGCTCAGAGTCTGTAATATAGACTCAATGCTATAACATTGGGATAATGTATTGGGAAATGTTTTTATTCAATAAATGTTATCGTACTTAACGTGTGCACCATTGAAACACGTGTGTTGTGTGGGATTTAAATATGTTTGAAGTTTTATTAATATATTTTATTTTGAAGCAAATTGTCATAGAAAACACAATTAAAGTTAAATTGTAACATTGAACATATTTTATATTACAACTAATGACAGTGGACAGGGATGCTTTATTTAACACTATACTCTTATTCGGTAGTAAATTAGTCTAATTATTTTGGCATTAAAATGATGGTTAGAAAAGTTATTATTTGAAGCAATCATATTCTACCGTATCTGATAAATAAATGCAAATACCAAGCTTATATGCAATTAGTGATAGCAAATTGCAATTTATGTACTAGTAAAACAAATGTCGGTTATATCATATAACTTATATGAGAGGCAGTGGTTGACTGGAAGTGCTGTTAGACTTGTGGAGAGTCCAACAGCAAGTCTGTCCCACACCTGTCATAGCGATCACTACATATCCGATGGCTTCGAGTTTGTCTAAAACGACTCGCGGACTGTCTTCAGTTTTCCACTCATCACTTCATTTGAGTTAACCATAGATTAGATGTGAATGACTACAACATTATAATGACTCACAATTTGTTTCCGATTGGAGTGGACTTCTCTGCATTCAAGTATTGCATGAGTTGTGGGTCACTTGTGGTGTCACCCACTATAGTGGGCCCACATTCCTATCATTATTACAATTAGACCGATGTTTCATGAATTATTAGATCTTTCATACAAACCAAACGGATTTGTGTGGAAACCAACACATAAGGCATTTCGTCAAATGGTTATCAATCCTTGTATTGTATATGAATTCTTAGTTTTTCGAGTTACTCTTAATAGAATTATTGATAATGAAGTACAACTTAACTAAGATCTAACCTAGATGATAGGAATATCAAACTCTTATGAATTAAAGTAATCCTAACTAATTATTATATAACTTTTTATAAATTATAAGTTGTATGATTATAAGAAATATTTTGATAATAATAAAATTCAGTATTATAATTGATATGAAGTCTGTTGTTTGACATAAAATATGCCAGAACAATTGTTTTCCATAAAATGATTCATTAATTGAACTATTGGAGTGATAAATATAAGCAAAACATTTTTCAGAGTTATTTAATTAATTGAATTTCAGATATTCGTAATATCTATTATAATTACAGTGCTATAAGTTTTAAATTGAAGTGCAGTATATGTTACCCAGGTGAAATTATAAGGAAGTTTTACAGATATAATTTAAATTGTTTTTAAATTTTATACATTGTATGTATTTGTCAGTTGGTTAGTGATTAATTAAAGATTACGGTTAAGCTATCCGTAAAATAGGATATATAATACAAATATGATTGAAATGAAATTGGTATCATTTGATTAGTATATCAATTGAATGCTTTCATAACCCTTTTGACCCCACAATCTTACTTCAGTGCAGTACACTATTGTGAGAATACATGTTAGAACATTACGAATAGAGTTGCTTGATCATTCATTGATACACATTGGATGAGATTTATGCGATATGTTTGCACTGGAGTTGTATTTGTGGTCGCAATGAATCAATTGAATGTCAATTGAAAGCACTGAAATGCTTGTGAATTGGGCTCATAATTGGCGCGCAAACAGACCTCTTGGATAAGAGCCCTCTCGAGGACTGCATTAGTGGTCGATATTATGATCACTAATATAAGGAAACACTGAATGGTTGAGTGTTGAGGCAATTGAACTCAACTTACCATTCATTTGATTGAATAGACAATCAATTGATAAGAAGTGATTGTTTGTGAAGAAGACATATTTGATATGAATTTCATTGAAACCAATGATTGATTTGTTTTGTCATAAGAGTCAACACTTCTGAAGGGATTTTCCCCGAAGTTGTCGCTTGAGTGCGAGTTTGGACACAATTGCGTGGAATCCGTCATCAATGTTGGATCAGTTGAAGACATGGAGTCAACCATAAGAGAGAGACTGTCATTAGTGGCGGCCATCGGTTGTGGCATAGCTTTCGGAGTGTCCGGTATTTACACGTATTTCGTGACAAACCGTCAAATCAATGATCAGATCAATAGTCTCACGAATACTGTCGAAGACCTTAAGAACGAAGTGAAGGAACTGAAGGCCCAATCGATGGCCGCCTCTCAAACACATTCACCCATTCATTCACAACTGTTTCACTTTGACTCCGGAGCCGATGGAAGCGATCCATTCATTAATCGTCTCAACTGTTCCGGTGATAACTTTTCCGTCAATCGGTGCCAAATCGACGGTCAATTGAATGCCCCTCCGGTTGACTCCAGTGTCACCACTGATGACAACGAAGAGTTCTTCGACTTTACCGAAGGGTTTGTCTCAAAAGTATTAAGAAATGACTTTTGGATAACGTTTTGAATTTGTATTCATACAGAGAAACAGAATCTGAACACAACGTCTCAATCAATTATGGCAACAGTTTTGACACCAAATTAGACAATAATTATAAGAATAGTGATATCTCTTTGGAGCAATTGATCCATAAATTTGACACATTGTTAGAGGACTCGTCTGTCAATAAGAAAGATCTTTACGAACAGATTCTTGAGACCCATTCGAAGGTAAGAATCAGAAGCAAACATAAGTGTCGATTACCAGTGTCTATAATACACTATTATGATTCACTATATGATACACTATTAAATTATATGATAGTAAACAATATTTTACTGTATATTTATACTGTATACTGAAATACTATACACAGAATCAATGCAATACAATGTAATGTGAATATTATGTTAAAGTTTGGTAAATCTGTGGACATAATGTGGAGGACAGCAAAAGCCACACATTTATATGGAATCTCAGCTCAAAAGGAGTCCAATAAAGAACTGATGAAGAGTTTAGCGTTTGAGACATTAGATTACGCTAAGAAAGCCATTGAATTGGATGAGAAAAATCCTGAATGTCACAAATGGTAAGAAATTGTTAAAATTATAAAATACCGTATTATTTACACGTAAATAATAATAATAATAAATTGAATAAATGGAAAGGTATGCGATAGCCATCGGATCTCTTAGTGATTTCATTACTACCAAAGAGAAGATATCAAATGGCAATCAATTTAAGAAACACTTAGACATAGCTTTAGATTTGAAGCCAAATGACCCGTCTCTACACCATATGTTGGGCCGCTTTTGCTACGAAGTGTCGCACCTGAGTTGGGTCGAGCGGAAGGTGGCCTCCGCTCTCTTCTCCAAAGTCCCCGAGTCTTCATTTGACGACTCTTTACGTCATTTCCAAAAAGCATATGATTTGAGACCCGAATGGAAAGAGAATATTCTGTTCATCTCAAAGATCCTGATGAGTCAGAAGAAGTACAGCGAAGCCACTAAATGGATAGACAGGGGGTTAGCCATGAAATGCATCGGTGAGGACGATGTCATTGCTCACCAACAGTTAGATTTACTTAATACTAAAGTTCTTAAACATAAATAACAATATTTTCTATTTAATTTCTATTAGATTTAATTGCAAGCTTGACAAAAATTATGTTTATTTATTAGAATTTATTTTTCTATACACTATTATTACGGTACCTTTTTATGTTTCAAACTGTTTGAACAAATGACCACAAAATGTGTCCAAAGATCAGACCTAATTATAAATCGTTTCATTCCAAGCTGTGTCTGATATTTAGTGTATACAAAGATTTTAAAACTTATGACTTTTATTCAATATAATTGTAATTTAATTCAAACAACAAGTGATAATAAAATTTATAGAAATTGTTTATCGTTTGAAATCAGAATCCTATTTGACTTCTGAAGTGTTTTTGAAGAACTTTATTGTGGTTTTGACCCAATTTTAAATCATGTCTTCTCTGAACTCGTTGTATAAATTGGATGTCTTTTGCCCGACGAAGAGCAGCCACTCCTGTAATACCAGTCCATCCGAGAGCTCTGTATTTTGACATCACTTTATCCAAAATAGCTGAAGATTTTGGATAAGGTTTGCCTGAATTGTCGGTCAATGGCTTCAGATTTTGCTTATAATAACGGAATAGCGAGCGGTGGCCGATGACAGCACCGGAAGGCAAAGTCAACTGCCAGTCGTCGTCATCGAGATATGGGATCGATATCTCTTCGTCATCATTGGACTCATTGGCGGCGAAGTCGGGATAACTGGTGGTGTAGTCATAGAACTGTGAATATTCGGGCAAATATTGGTCCGAATGGTTGAGTTTGGTGTGTCCTCTGTCTCTCATGTGCTGTTGGGCTGCTCTTCGCGAACGGAACCGTTTGCCGGAATCGCAACACCAAAGGCAGAAGTGACCGAAACCTACTTTTTCGCCCAAATATCCTATAAATTGTGGCAAATCTTTCACGTATTCCACGTCTGGTATGAAAAACGAGTGATTTTGTGACATATGGCAGACATTGTCTTCAATTGTGTCACTCGAGTGCTCGCAAAACAGACACTCAGTCGGAAGGATGGGCTCTTCGTCTGTCACCTCTGCATCGCTGCCAACACTCTCCCAATCGGAGTCGTCGTCCTCATCGATGGTCTCAATGACATTGTCGTCAGTGATATTTTCGACGACCACTGCATCGGACTTCACTTCTGTCGCCTTCTCTAAAGCAGTGTCTGAATGGACGACATTCTCATCCAATGGTTTGCTTTGGACTGAACTCAAGTGTCTTTTGCTTCGGACGTGTTGTGCGAACGCCTTCTCGTTATTGAATTGTTTTCGACAAGTCTTGCAATAGTGCGAAGTCTTGTTGTGGTCATCGGTCTTCTGGTGTGTGCTTTGGTTTCGATGCACTTCTTCGATGAGAGAGAACTGCTGGTGAGTGACCACCGGAATCGCAGCCAATCGTCGCTTCAGATTATATGAATGCCATTCACTCTTGTAGTGCAGGCGCTGATCATCACTTGTGGCCAAATTGACGCGACACGTGAGACACGTGAACCAATTCATCGACATCTAAGACACCACTCTTGCAGTGAATGCGATGTACAGATCGTTGTCTTCACGCAAACTTCAGACCAATGAATACAGCATTGGATTCACAGAAACGCAAAACATGTTTCACTTTATGGAGACTTACGAGACATCTATTGATTGCAAACAAAGGCCACAACTTTTGGTTCAAAATCACAAACTTATGACTTTTAGAATTGCATTCAATTTATTAGGAATTACTTAATTGTTATTTATCAGGGTAGTTATTTATGAAGTATTATTTATGAGTGGACAGGGATGCAGCCACCATGCTCATGCATGCAATATAATTATTACAACATTACATTATAGGACAGTTAGTTATGTTAAGAAAATAACAAACTAACTTCAGTAGAGTATAATTGCATAATCAATGTATTATATAACAATTACCGGTAATTGTTATTAATCCCACATTATTTAAGGTTATATCGCAGTCGTTTATATGAAGTTTTATTATAATTGTCTTTTAGTAAGATTATATAAGATAACTATTATATTTTTCTAGATTCTGTATGTGATAGTTGTTACCACTTAGATATACTGTTTATGATTAGAGACAGTTATTGATAGTTTAATATAGTGTATGGACATAAATGTAATGAGTACAGTACATTATTAACTTGTATCCACATAATTGTCCAGTAATTGTGACAAAAACCATGTGATGACCCGTCAAATACCATTGAATTGCAATTAGTAAGCCCTGGAAGTTGTCATAAATTGCTATCAAATGCATGCATACATTCATAATAGACTCAAACATTTAACAAATGTGAATATTATAATAGAAAATGTTTTCTACAATTGATTTAAATTTGGTGTTCAAATTATTGATTGTTTGCAAACTAATGATATATAAGTTGGCCTTCACTTCAATGAATGCAAAGATTGGTCTAAAAGTGAATATTTGGTGTCAATATAAAAGATTTAGTGTTTTATGAAACAACTGCTAATTTAATGGACATCTTAATTGAAATCAAATGTAATGAATGTTAAAGTAATAATTGATAAAACTTATTAACTCATAGTGTAGTCATGAATGACTGTTCATTGCATTGCATATCAGACTCAATGCATTCATTCAATGCATTTCATCGCTGCACACAGTGTTGGCCACAAGTGATGGGAGGTTCGCATCCAAAGCAATGCAATCGCAGACAATATTCTTAATTTGCGTGCAATCCTACGACCCTTTCATTACTAAAACAGTGAATTTAATTCAACAAATTGCTCACAAAACAGGACCCCTTCCCCGCAATCGCAATAACAGTGTTTGTGAGTGAATGTAGTGAATGGTCTACTATTGGCTGCGTGCTCATAGAGGTAATGAATGGCATGAATAGTGTAATACAGTGTTATAGTGGAGTTTCATACGCTGTACAGTACTGTACTATAAGTGAGTCTATTTGGTGTGCATTTGCTGTGCGTTTTGTGTGCATTCAATGCATTGTCTGCATTGCTTTCACTAGTGCTTCACTGTATCCACTAATCCACTGTTGTTTCACTTAATTGTAATCATCTCGTGATTGACATCTTCGGCAGCGACTGGTCTTGGGATCCGATCAAGTGTTTGGTCTTAAGTGACATAACGTTTACCAATACAATAGACTCAGCAAACAATTAATTTATATGACGTCTCCATTAAGTCTTTTCGGTAAACATTTGTTACGTTTATTACTATTTATTCAATATTTCACTCATTATTGCATTCATTCACTCATTCAGTGAATGATTTAAATGTTTGTTTAAAATTGATTTCTTATTTGAATTGATTTCATATCAAATTCATGCGAAATGTATGTATAATGCGATGAAAGCACTGAAAGTTGTCTCAAATGATAGCTATATGTATGAAATGAATGGAAATATGGCTTCAAATGGTGTATTGCATTGGTTTGCGCTATAATTGTCTCACATTTTATGTTATAATTATCTAACGTTTAATTCATTTAACAGATAGTCATATGTTTTATCAATCAAACGATTAAATGACTGTTGAATAAAATTTTCGCCCAAAATGAGTGTTACATATGTTTTATATGAAGTCTTTCCTCATATTAATTGGTTTAATAGATAGCAAGCACTGACTGAACGTTAAAATTAGGATAATTTAGCATTAAAAGTTCATTTTATGATTATGTGAGACAACAATTGCCACCATTTGCGAGCCAATGATTACAATGACTTCATATCTGTATGATATGAATGTTACTTATTTACCGTTTTATCTCAAGATTACTTGAAACACATTGACAATTGAGTGAAAGTCTAACCAATGATTTGATGATTATTTTGCACAGAATTTCCGGTTCGACACAATCCTCAGTCAGAGATCTATTCTATAGACACAACAGATTGTATTCAATCCAAACGGATATCATTAATATCTTCACTGTTTATGCCTTGTCATCGATCACCACATCCGCCAAATCTCTTAAATTCGCGGTATTTATCACATGAATGTCTCATTTATAGCTATACTAATGGCTTATCACTTCCAATGCTGAAGGTATTTATCCGGTAGTGTTAGCGCCGGTAGTCAACGAAAATTACAACCGTTTCGGTCGTGACTTTGAATCCCAATCCAATCCATTGTATTATATGTTGGGGTCGCCCGTCATTCGGTCCGAACACTCGGCAGTCATTTCCACACAAATAAAGCCCCAAAACATTTCAAATTGCATTCAATTTCAGTCAAAACCAACATATTATTAGTTCTCATATTATTATTAATTAGAGTTTAGAAGTCTTAGTTTGGGTCCGACATGGGGTCCGTCAACGTTAACCGCAATCTTACCGATCAGTTCTATCGCTACAAAATGCCTAAACTTATTGCCAAAGTCGAGGGCAAAGGCAATGGCATTAAGACAGTGATCGTCAATATGGTTGAAGTGGCGAAAGCTCTGAATCGGCCGCCGATGTGTATGTCCTCTCACTGCAGACTTGTCTGAATCTGGTATTCATTGCAATCTTCTCTCCCTATCTATGTTCAGATCCAACCAAATACTTCGGGTGCGTATTGGGTGCACAAGTGAATTGTGATCTCAAGAATGAGCGCTATATCGTGAACGGCGCTCACGAGTCGAATAAACTCCAGGATCTGTTGGACGGATTCATTCAGAAATACGTTTTGTGCAGTTCTTGTGACAATCCGGAGACCGTTCTCACAGTGAGTCAGAAGAAGGGAACCATAAACTCGAGTTGTAAGGCGTGCGGACACAGCGTTATGCTTCCGGCGACCGACAAGTTGGCCACTTATATACTCAAATACCCGCCCAATCAAGTGATAGCATCGGGTGCTTCAGTACAACCGGGAAAGAAGAGCAAACGTAAGGCCAAAGAGGAGGGCAAGAAGAATGGAGACTCCAATGACCGCAATAGTCCTCAACACGAATCCGATGAATTCAATGACGAACTCAATGGCGATGACGACGACTGGTGCGAAGACACTGATGCAGACGCTGTGGCCCGACGTATGGAAGAGTTGAGTGTCGGCGCCAAAGGGCTTATGCTTAACGACGACTTGGAGAAGACATCCGAAGAACGTCTGCAGATCTTCTTCGACTTCACTAAAGTACTGCTCTATAAGACATGTTTTGTTATATTTTCTCAACAATTGGTGTATTTATAGAAAAAGAAGAATGGATTCAATGGACCATTGGATGCGTCGCTGCAGAAGGAGATCATAGGCGAAGCGGAACGGCTTGACGTTCGAGACAAAGCTGTGATCGTGTTGTGCGAACTCCTATTCGATGACCCGTCGAAGATATTGCAGCAAATCAAGACACAACGGGTCCTCTTTTTGCGCGTATGTATCACTCATTTGATATTCATTTAATAGATAATTACCGGTAATTGACAATTGATTGGATTTGTCAAACAGTTCACAACTGACAACAGCAGAGCTCAGAAGTATTTGTTGAGAGGCATTGAGCTGACGGTTAAGGAGTTTAAGGATCAGCTGATACCTCGTGTGCCTCACATTCTGAAGCAGTTCTACGATTTGGATATTTTGGATGAGAAAGTGCTGCTCGAATGGGGCTCTAAAGTAGGCGTTGATTGATATAAAAAGTGTGGAATTGTATTGAATTGATTGATGATTTAGGTTCAGAAGAAATCGGTGGGCAAAGAGATCGCTCAAGAGATCTACGAGAAGGCGCAGCCATTCATCAAATGGCTTAAAGAAGCGGAAGAAGAGGAGTCGGACAGCGAAGAGGACGAGGAGGAGATTGAAGTGGTATACGATGAGCGCATACGTCCGGACAAAATCATACAAATCGAGGACAAGGAGGAGCCGAAAGCCAAAGCCAATGACTCGAATAACATCCAGTCGGCCACCGATGACATCGATATCGACGCCATTTAGTCGACACTATTCTACGTCAAAATGATTTGCTTTTATGACTTTATTTTGTGTTTATGATTTCAATTTAATTGTAAACTTATTATTAATTTTATTGCTATAATATTATTGATTAGTTTTAATCTCAATTCAATTCCTTATTATTTAAAACGAATGGTTTGATTCAAACATCCATTTGATTGATTGATTCTGTCTTATTATCTAATAAATTGATAAAACTTTGCATTCAAAAGGTTTGACATTTATTTAAATAGATGTATTTATTGGTATTATACTAGAGTAGTGGTGTACACTGTACAGTACAGTACAGTATTCAATTTGTTATAAATTTGCCAAATTATAGGTAATAGACTGACAACTCAATTGCCTTTTACAGTTAGCTTCACTCTAATCACTATAGTTTTGCCGTTAAATGAGATTTGTATTTGTATGACCTGGACTCATTTCTGAATTATTCTTATTACGGTATAATTGAATCCAATACATACAGTATCACAACATTAACCACTCATTAGGCATTAAACAGTGATTGTCATCTTTTTATTGTCTTTTCAAATACAAGTCCGTAAATGCATGGTATGATTGATTGTAACTATGATTAGATTGACAATTAGTTGTTGGGTTGGGTTGGGGTCGGTGTTTGACTGAATCTCAATTCAATTCCTTATTATTTAAAACGAATGGTTTGATTCAAACATCCATTTGATTGATTGATTCTGTCTTATTATCTAATAAATTGATAAAACTTTGCATTCAAAAGGTTTGACATTTATTTCAATAGATGTATCTAATTATTGGTATTATACTATAGTGGTGTACACTGTACAGGACAGTACAGTATTCAATTTGTTATAAATTTGCCAAATTATAGGTAATAGACTGACAACTCAATTGCCTTTTACAGTTAGCTTCACTCTAATCACTATATCATAGTTTTGCCGTTAAATGAGATTTGTATTTGTATGACCTGGACTCATTTCTTAATTATTCTTATTACGGTATAATTGAATCCAATACATATAGTATCACAACATTAACCACTCATTAGGCATCAAACAGTGATTGTCATCTTTTTATTGTCTTTTCAAATACAAGTCCGTAAATGCATGGTATGATTGATTGTAACTATGATTAGATTGACAATTAGTTGTTGGGTTGGGTTGGGGTCGGTGTTTGACTGGAAAATGTGGACAATTGNTAGGCATTAAACAGTGATTGTCATCTTTTTATTGTCTTTTCAAATACAAGTCCGTAAATGCATGGTATGATTGATTGTAACTATGATTAGATTGACAATTAGTTGTTGGGTTGGGTTGGGGTCGGTGTTTGACTGGAAAATGTGGACAATTGGCACAAATGTAGACTTAGATGTATTAGCTAGGTAAATTATACCATTAGGTATAAGCTCGTGATGTACAGTGACGAGCACTCGTGAGTGATTGGTGTGTATGGTGTGGTAGAGTAGGTGATGGGCATTGGGTAGGTCTAGTGGGTGTCTCATGTCACCTGCAATGTGTGTCAATACGTATACCTATACCTGTCTAATGGTCTAATGGTGTGTAATGTGTGGTAACCGTAATGTTGTTAATCTGTCAGTGAGTGAGTGCTGGCACTGCGGCCATGAGTGTGTGTGTGTGTAGTGTTTGGATGACGTCATACGTGTAGCCATTGTTTGGCACTTTCCATACATTAGTTGTTGTATTGTTTTGTTCACGCAATCTATAACTCAATTCATATTACAATCAATTGATTGCTATTTACATACATTTAATATTGCATTCATTTGTTCATGAAATTGTCCACATTTGATACCATATTTTTATATTTTATTTATTATTTTAGATATCAATAGTAGTATTCATAACAATAATAGACATTCACTTGAAGTCAAATCGATACAGTATTTTGTGAAAAGTGATGGCATTTCAATAGTGATACGACCATGGTCATATTGCTATTGTTCTGATTGCAATTAGTGACAATTCATTGATATCAAGTGACCCACATCCATTTGTTTATACGTTGGGGTAAGTCTTACATGCATTTCACTATCATTTCAATTGATTTGCATTCAAATCAAAGTAAACATAAATCACACGTATTATAATTACATTGAATGATCACTAATTGAGCAAGGTTACCATGTTGAATGTGTGTACTGTATTGGCAAATGTCTCAATCATATCGTAGTGACTGATTGTAGATGAATTGGTGGTCACTGCAACCCATGCCATCACTTACCACTCATACACTCATAGACTTAGTCTGTATGTCAAGACAAATGGTGACAATTGTTTGCCTTTTATACGAAGATTAGACCAATTGATAGTTGATATGACACTTAATACTGAGATAAGGGGTGCGGTCGACACCTCCGAGGGTTTTGTTTGTCATTTAGTTGTGATTTTATTAATCAAAACTTACATTCATTTTGAGTACTGTTTCAGTGTTTGACGATATTTTCAACCAATAGTTTCACTCAAAAGATGTCTAATTGTGAGGAAAATGTTGGCAAAAATTTAGGCTTTTTATCCAAAAGTTCACAATTAGTGGTGAAGTGTATTGAAGGCAAACAAAGCACTACTTTAATGAATCAATTGTTTACTCATTTGAGTCCTAATTGTATTGAAAATGAATTATTAGTTCAAAATCCTAATGAAGACAACATTTCATTGAACGACGATTTTCGGTATAAATTGCGTTAAAATATATTTACATTTTAGTTAATATAAACTGTTATATAAATAATAAAATATTTTATCAATCTTTTGATTTATTAAAAATATACGACATTAATATAAAATATAGTTTATTTTGGTTTGCAAACAATGATAACATACATAGTATTACAGTAACAGAGTTACACCAGTGTTTAGAAATAGTTGTGAATTTGCAATGAAATGACAAATAATTAGCAAATATATGGCAATGAATGTGTTATAAGACATTCGTGAATATCTCTGCCAAACCTCCAGTTCGTTGATCTTAAGGACCAAACGATTAGCGTTTTGGAGAAGAATTGCGTTATCTTTGAATCAAAGCAAGAGTTGTGCTAATAATGAGTGCATAAGACCTGACGTGTGGAGTGTTTAGTGACCCGTAAGACAGCGTTTGAGTCAATTGTCTTCAATTTGAATCCCTTATAAATTAGCCTCAATTTCCTACACATATTGAAAGCAATTTGACATTTCGTTTTATATTAGCATTTCTAGTCTCTTATGAGACGAAAATGTTTACTTGCAATGCAATGATTACAAACCGACCAAACCATAGGAATTTATCATATATATTGTTCATATTTTTGCATTTATGCTTCAATTATTGTAATTGATTTTTGTTTGAGTTAATTGTTTTGAGTTTGTTGTGACTGATAAATGTGTTGAAATTGTTTTTTATAAGTCGCGTCTCAGACAGAGTCGGAAAAGAGTCTGTTTTGAAGCCAATTATTTTAGTTGTTATTTGTATGAATGTGTGAATGTTTTCATTCATTAATAATTGGTTGCGTTATAACAGAAACAAAATCAAACTCGTGGACAGTATGACTGCTATGACTCAGGACGAGATCATCACAAACACCAAAACTGTGATCCAAGGGTTAGATGCCCTGAAAAATGAAAACCATACCATACTCGCCGGTCTTATGGCGTCCCTCCAAGTGGTCAGAGAGACGGCCAAAGGCGACGGCAACACCCGTCTCATGGAGGAGAAGGCGTCCATCATTCAGAAGAGTATCGAATCTATCGAACTGGGACTCGGAGAGGCACAGGTATGCCATTGACTGCGGCTTTAATTGCGGCCTCAAATCTGACGAATGTTTGCATGTAATGATAATCAGGTGATGACAGCACTGGCCGGACATTTGCAGACAATCGAAGCCGAGAAACAGAAACTTAGAGCACAAGTGAGACGTCTGTGTCAAGAGAACGCTTGGCTTCGGGATGAGTTGGCCAACACTCAGCAGAAACTGCAGGCATCCGAACAAATGGTGGCACAACTGGAGGAGGAGAAGAAACACCTGGAGTTCATGAACTCACTGAAAAAATATGACGGACAGGACTCCACCGTATGTCGAGTCACTCTTTTTTGCTTTTTGAGACCAAATTTAATTATTAAATGTCATCTAAATGTGCGAATCGTTTGCCAAAAGTGATGTCTGAGCTCTATATTTGATCACTTGATTGCATGCTTTCACTTGACTTGAGTCTCTTTTTGCAGTCACGTGTGAGACCAGGAACTGGTAGTAAAAGTTCGGCAAACATTAGGGGAGCGCATGAGGTCTTTCACTCGAAACATAATTTGTTTGATTAATTTAATTGCAAATAAGGGTTTAGCAGAACATTGAGTTTGTTTTGATATATAATTGCAGATTTCCGAGGACTCGTTCAGTGAAAAAAGCAAATCCGAAACCGAACCGCCCCTTGACTTAGGCTTTCCTGATGACGACGACGATGTACACCCAGAAGGTCTAACGCCTACACCTCCCGGACAAATGGCCGCTGCAGCCAATGCTGGCTATGAAATACCGGCGCGTTTGCGAACATTGCATAATTTAGTGATACAATACGCCTCTCAGGGCAGGTATGAGGTGGCGGTGCCGTTGTGTAAGCAGGCATTGGAAGACTTGGAGAAAACGAGTGGTCACGACCACCCGGATGTGGCCACAATGCTCAACATACTGGCCCTCGTCTATAGAGATCAGTATAAATACAGAGAAGCGGCGAACCTTCTGAACGATGCGCTCACTATTCGCGAGAAGACGTTAGGCGAGAACCACCCGGCAGTGGCCGCCACTCTCAACAACTTAGCCGTTCTCTATGGCAAACGGGGGCGTTATAAGGAGGCGGAACCCCTATGCAAACGGGCGCTTGAGATTAGGGAACGAGTGTTAGGCAAATCACATCCAGACGTGGCTAAGCAACTGAACAATTTGGCACTTCTGTGTCAAAATCAAGGCAAATACGATGAGGTGGAGAAGTATTACTTACGGGCCCTCGAGATCTACGAGAAGGTGTTGGGAGCGGACGACCCGAATGTCGCCAAAACGAAAAACAATTTGGCGTCGGCTTACCTCAAGCAAGGAAAGTATAAGGAGGCGGAACTCCTATACAAACAAGTGCTCACCAGAGCTCACGAGCGCGAGTTCGGCAGTATTGACGCCCAAAACAAACCCATTTGGCAGTTGGCAGAGGAACGGGAGGAGATCAAGAGCAAGAATGGAGTGCCCAATAACGCTGAATATGGCGGTTGGCATAAGGCTGTAGATAAATGGTTGGTTCAATGGTTGGTATATGCAGTGTAGGACTAATGGTATGTTTACTGTTACGTGTAGTCCAACAGTGGCGACAACACTGAAGAATTTGGGCGCTTTGTATAGACGGCAGGGGAAGAACGACGCCGCGGAAGTGCTCGAAGAGACGGCACTCAGAGCTCGCAAAGAGGTAATTGACTTTTCATTACTCCATAGCATATAGCGATCCGTTATTGTAGTGATTAGAGATTGGTATCTCAGTTACCAGTAGAAGCTTTCATACCATAACTCTGATACTAATCTCCCGGTGACGGGTTGGGTATGTTATAGGCATTCGATGCGGCCGTACGTCAAGGCAAGTCTCCTCATTATTTAACCACTGATTTTATAGCTGCACAACAGCCCAGAGATAAAAGACGATCCTTTTCTAAGGACAGCAGTAGACGTGGGTCTCGAGAATCTTTAGAGAGTATGGGCGACACCATCGCTATGAACGACGACGTGAGTAACCGTCCCATCACTTCATAACTATCCACTCACTACTCATAAACTGTGCAAACATTGGCCAGACATTAAGACATTAATTGAGAAAAGCTGTCATAAAATGGTCTCATTTAATATCATTTGCATGACTTGTATGGCAAACATCACNCAGGGGAAGAACGACGCCGCGGAAGTGCTCGAAGAGACGGCACTCAGAGCTCGCAAAGAGGTAATTGACTTTTCATTACTCCATAGCATATAGCGATCCGTTATTGTAGTGATTAGAGATCGGTATCTCAGTTACCAGTAGAAGCTTTCATACCATAACTCTGATACTAATCTCCCGGTGACGGGTTGGGTATGTTATAGGCATTCGATGCGGCCGTACGTCAAGGCAAGTCTCCTCATTATTTAACCACTGATTTTATAGCTGCACAACAGCCCAGAGATAAAAGACGATCCTTTTCTAAGGACAGCAGTAGACGTGGGTCTCGAGAATCTTTAGAGAGTATGGGCGACACCATCGCTATGAACGACGACGTGAGTAACCGTCCCATCACTTCATAACTATCCACTCTCTACTCATAAACTGTGCAAACATTGGCCAGACATTAAGACATTAATTGAGAAAAGCTGTCATAAAATGGTCTCATTTAATATCATTTGCATGACTTGTATGGCAAACATCACGTCGACTCTAACTAACTATAAGTGATTCAATTGTTTCTTTTTATTTATTAATTACTATTACTATCAATGCATTCATAGCACAGACACAGCATTCAAATCCTTATTCATTTCAATGGTTTGTCTTGAATAATGTGTAACTCTATACTGTATTGTGTTTTATACTCACTTCTAATGTACTGTATCTCTTAATAACAAAATTAATTTTCATTTATTGAGTAAATGTATGCTTTGGTTGTAAACTTAACCAAATAGGATTCAACTAATGCCTAATAATACCTATCCTATATTCACAACTGCATGTCTGCAATGTTGAATACAGTAACAGTAATATTGTGATGATTTCATACTAATTGCTAAATTGATACCTACACCAGTACTGTATTACACTAATTGTAAACTAACTGTTATATGAGTTTATTGTTTGCTGCACTGAATGACAATTTGCACTTT
>CAJPVJ010000485.1:0-24380 GCA_905397405.1 Oppiella nova
TTATTTTAATATAATAAAGATTCTAAACTTTATGAATTTGTCAAAAAACTTGTGTTTAGCCTTTTATTGCCATCTATAGTATAATAATTGTTAAACGAGTCGTTCATATATTAATGCATAGAATTTCTACAGAATTTCTGTAATAGAAGATGCGATTCCAGTGCGAGAGATGCGTGGAAAGGGATGCTAAGGGATCAACAGGTTTGACGTTACAGTATATGTGTTCATAGAGTATAGGGCTTTACTGCGAAACTATGCACTCGCAGTGTTTGCTACGTAAGGTGATCATTGTTTTGATACTCTATTGGCATCTATTGTCAGATGATGTCAACACTAATTGACTTTCCATTGTGTTGTTGTGAATATTGTCCGCAACGGCGCTATTGGTGTGAATCCTGTTCAGCAATTGAATGCATTTGCAAAGAGTGGGCAAATTCTCATAGAAAGCTGTTGACTGTCTAGTAGTGCCCAGTAGTTGGCTTTCACGCACTGTTCCCATGTTATACCATTCACATTGAACCCAATCGACGCTAAAGTAGATATCAAACAAGTGTGTTAATTAAATTAACTAGTTCATCTATTATTACGAGTCGTATAAGAAAATATTTAACTAACAATTTAGTCCCCTTTTTTCGTGTGCTTCCAATTAATTGCTTTCTCTCTTCTCTAACAAGTGGTCTGTATTTTTCTGCTCTTATTCCTAATCACTCTTTTAGATTGTCATCACTTTTTTTTGTGTCCAATAATTCTGTGCTTATATTCTCTTTCGAGTAATTTTTGTCTGTATTTTATGTTCGTTTCGAGTCATAAATTGTTATCATACTTTTTGTTTTTAGAGTAATCTTTACAAATTATAAGTTTACACTTATAGTACACTTATAAGTTATTGATCATTTTTTAAAGAATAATTTTAATTTAAAAATATTTAATAATGAAAGAGTAATAAAATATTAAAATATCTTTTGGTAACTCACAACAATTAACTTTATAATGTTATAAATATTTGTGGTCAATATATACCTGTACATGTTATTAAACGGCATTGCAATGGAATATCTTTATTTAGTTAAGAATTAATATGTTATGTAATAAATCACTGCTATTTCAAGACTCACTTAACACAGGAATAAACAAAACTAATAGTTTCATACTTTCCTCTGAATTGGATTCTATACTAATCTCCAGATTATTGTTTCAATGAATTATATGTAATCTGTGTAACAAAATGTGCAAATCTTAGCTCTTTATTCAGAGATCACTAAAACTGTATACATTTTTGTCAATTTTATTCTTTGAAGTGTCTTTCAATTTGTGTTATTATTACTCTTTTGTGTGTTTTCTATGATATCTCTCTAGAAATACAGTGTACTGTATAAAAAGTCATAAATACTGCCAATTGATTTGATTTGAAAAGCCATACCATTTAATAGAGTGCGATATTGTGTTAAATTTACCAAAATTCATTGACTTTTTTAAGTTAGAATCATATTCTGTAACTTATTCCATATAATATACTCTAGTATAGTGTAGAGAATAGCAGAGCATTTTATTGCTACAGTATTCATAGGATTCATTGTAACGTTATACTAATTTACATTTTTAAGTTAGAATCATATTCTGTAACTTATTCCATACAATATACTCTAGTATAGTGTAGAGAATAGCAGAGACATTTTATTGCTACAGTATTCATAGGATTCATTGTAACGTTATACTAATTTACTAATTTGTATGATATTCAACATAACATTTTCATTATTCTAAAGCTTTATTAACTAGCATTTAAATATTAAACAAATTATCGAAAAACAGAAGTCATATAAGTTAAAATGTAACGTTATACTAATTTACTAATTTGTATGATATTCAACATAACATTTTCATTATTCTGAAGCTTTATTAACTAGCATTTAAATATTAAACAAATTATCGAAAAACAGAAGTCATATAAGTTAAAAGACTATCGATTAAAAAATAGAATATAAGTTTATTAGTTAAAAGTTATTGGGAATCATTTCCTTTTATATTAATTTTGATGTGCAAATGTATTAATAGAGTAAGAGTGGTAATGGAGAATGTTTGGATGTATAGGGATATTGGATGAGTTGGTACACTATTGATAGATCTCTTTTGACGGAATAATTTAACCAAAACTCTTATCTCACACGATATTCCCTCTCACTTTTGCTCCAAAATTATTGATTTTATTTGTCGTGATTTCGAAGTTCTCGTCGCAAAGTTTAAGCCGTCTATTATTAAAGTATGAATTTTTATCGTATATATTAACTGACTCTCACTCTCATAGACTACTTCCCACTTCTCTCTCTCTCTCTCTCTCTCTCGCGTTCACGACAACAACGGAATGTCTTCTCCAACGTTAGTCCATATTAACGGCTGTTTCCTTGGCTTCTATTGAATAGGCATTTGCCTCATATATATCCTAAGATATCCTTAAATACTCGTATTTTGTGATATACAGTACCACTACTTATATTCCTCTATTGGATCACTGAGAAGAGCAATACTATTATTATTATATAGTCGTCGACTCTCGACGTATTCAATAGATTGCTTTCATTTTATTTCCGAGACCTCATTAACTGGGAATGCTTTCTCTCACCAATGCTTTCACATTATGTTAGCAATCATTTTTCATTTCTCTATATTCTCTATATAGACGCCTGTCTTCCACTTATAGACCCCTTATTGTAATGCTTTTGACAACAATTAAACTCTTCTATTCTCTCCTCTCTATCAAAGGCCACACAAATGTCCGACTCTTTTGGGAAATTCAAAAACAATAAACTATTATTGATTTACACTATAATTGCTTACATGTTATCGTAGTGTTCATAAGTGTTGTATTCATATTTAGTTATATAACTAATTGTAAGTTATTTGTATAATTCATATCATAACTTATATTCTTTCTCCAAATTTTCACCTAAAACTTTAGATACAAATTGTTTAATGCATTGATTGGTGTGTTTTGAGAGAATAATTGATAAAAAATGACAAACACTGAGAGTATAGCGGCTGGAGTTGAGAAGAAGGTCTACGATCTGATGCTTCAATGCAAAGGCTCACGAAAGCTAGTGTTACTAATTGTGGCCATCGGTCTACTACTGGACAATATGTTGCTCACCTCTGTTGGTATGTATCTATTTTACGATCATTTTGTTTGTTAAAAATAAACACTCATTAATACAGTTATTTACATTTGCTTTCATCGAAAAGTATCATAAAAGTAATGAAAACTAAATATAAAGTGCAAAAAACTCCTGACATGAAAACAAAAACAAAAGAATCCCTTTTAAACTTAATTATTATGGGATAACACTAACTTATTATACGTATATTATAGCTATTACTATAATTCAAGTTTAAGTTAAACAGTAGTAAAAGACAGGATTTACAACACATGAAGAGGTGTTAGTAATCTGAATGTTATGTTATGAATGAGTGAATGACAGCTACTTTTTTTAAGGTCAGCACAAGTTTCCCATTAAACCATCGCTTTATCCATTGTTCGCCTCTTATATGAAATTTTGAAGTTTTCTATGAATTTTTATTATTTTTATTTAAATATTGAAACTAATTTACTTAAAAATTTACATTTAAATAAAATATTGATAGTAATTCAGACATTATTGCATACTTATCTCACGAAAAAATGAGCGATGAATAGTCAGTTTAATTGAAAAAATATAATTCCATACGTTTTTAAGGTTAAGAATTTGTTCACACGTTTGATAAGAGAAGCGAAATTATATTTAATTTTTTCCATTCATTTAAAAGTGATGATCCGATCCCATCTCTCTCACAATAGCCGGTAATACATAAGAGATAATAAGTTGACTTAATTCACAATCGCGTGAATGAACTCCAATTCTTCTTTATATGAAAGCATAAGTGGATTATTTTGGTTTCATTTTAATTAATCAGTTTCTGTGAGCCCTTTAATAAAAATGTATTTAATTTATAATTTAAATTTTATTTATGAACTTTTAATTCTATTTACTAATTTTATGTATATTTTGATATTTTTATAGCTTTATTTGCATTTAATTGGTTTTAATATGTTGCTCCAAATATTTTATATTAGTTACAGTGAATTTTAAATGTGATATCAATTTTTAATTTTTTATATTTAAGAAATTTTTTAATGATATAAAAAAGACACTACATTTTGATTAATTATTGAAACTAAATAATTTGATAATTTATTGAATAAGATGTAAATTCTATAATTATTCTTCTATTTTGTTTAGTTATTATTAAAAATCAGTTTATCATTTTTATTTATTATTGAGTACTCCTAACACATAATATGTAAATATTATTTGCAAACTAAAGCAAACAATAATTTTCATACATATTATAATTTAAATTCAGTTTCAAAAATATCTATCAATCGTTACTTTTAAAAAAGATATATTGATAAATAGTTTGTTATATAAGTGCAAACGATTTTATTACTCGTTATTAAATAATCACATTTTAGGTGTTTTTCTGACCTATTTTTGTTCAAATCTTAACTAAAGTTAAAGATCACGACATTAGGAGTGAATGAAACAGGAAAGTATGAAACTATTAGTTTTGTTTATTCCTGTGTTAAGTGAGTCTTGAAATAGCAGTGATTTATTACATAACATATTAATTCTTAACTAAATAAAGATATTCCATTGCAATGCCGTTTAATAAAATGTACAGGTATATATTGACCACAAATATTTATAACATTATAAAGTTAATTGTTGTGAGTAACCAAAAGATATTTTAATATTTTATTACTCTTTCATTATTAAATATATTTTAAATTAAAATTATTCTTTAAAAAACAATCAATAACTTATAAGTGTACTATAAGTGTAAACTTATAATTTGTAAAGATTACTCTAAAAATAAAAAGTATGATAAAAATTTATGACTCGAAACGAACATAAAATACAGACAAAAATTATTCGAAAGAGAATATAGGCACAGAATTGTTGGACACAAAAAAAGTGATGGCAATCTAAAAGAGTGATTAGGAATAAGAGCAGAAAAATACAGACCACTTGTTAGAGAAGAGAGAAAGCAATTAATTGGAAGCACACGAAAAAAGTGGACTAAATTGTTAGTTAAATATTTTCTTATACGACTCGTAATAATAGATGAACTAGTTAATTTAATTAACACACTTGTTTGATATCTACTTTAGCGTCGATTGGGTTCAATGTGAATGGCATAACATGGGAACAGTGCGTGAAAGCCAACTACTGGGCACTACTAGACAGTCAACAGCTTTCTATGAGAATTTGCCCACTCTTTGCAAATGCATTCAATTGATTCACACCAATAGCGCCGTTGCGGACAATATTCACAACAACACAATAGAAAGTCAATTAGTGTTGACATCATCTGACAATAGATGCCAATAGAGTATCAAAACAATGATCACCTTTCGTAGCAAACACTGCGAGTGCATAGTTTCGCAGTAAAGCCCTATACTCTATGAACACATATACTGTAACGTCAAACCTGTTGATCCCTTAGCATCCCTTTCCACGCATCTCTCGCACTGAAATCGCATCTTCTATTACAGAAATTCTGTTGAAATTCTATGCATTAATATATGAACGACTCGTTTAACAATTATTATACTATAGATGGCAATAAAAGGCTAAACACAAGTTTTTTGACAAATTCATAAAGTTTAGAATCTTTATTATATTAAAATAAATTTAATTAAATTTAATTTCATAAAAACAAAGTAAATATTCTTAAATATAGTAAATACACAATAGTGTCATAATTGAAGCATAAAAGCGGTCTGAAGTGTCTTCAGTTTGTACTCAATATTCTCATAGCTCTGTGTCTTATGAAGAGCTGCGGTCGCTATCCTATGATTACTCCTCTGGTCAGCGATTTTATGCAATAAACTAAACAAATATTTACTGTTCAGGTCTAGACCTAAGAGGAATGCTTTGTCTAAACAATTATAGCGGAGTAAGAGATAAAAGAATCGTTTGGCCAGAAAGTGAATCTCGAGTTTGTATTGTTTCACAATATCTTCATTTATGGGAACAGTTGGGGTGAGAAAGGCGGCTAACGTTGCCTCCAATTGAGACTCGCGTTTGGGATTAAGTCTCTCTTTAATTAAATGATTAAATATGTAGTTAAGGCAGAAAAAGGCTGAATCGCTGTAACAGTTCCAGTCGACGCACTGGAGACAGGCGATGGCTTCGTCGCATTTACCACTTCTGAGGTAATGATTGATCAGTGCTTTGTTGTCCATTAAGACCGGAAGTATTATTAGCGTAATGTTTGGCGATTTTTGTTCCGTAGAAAACAAGCAAAGAGTGGATTCATCGACGAACTTGATTTGATTCAGGCGTACGATTCTGTCATTGATTAGGTCCTCATAATTGATGTGAATTGTATTCAAGGCGTAATCATAGACCGATATCCTCGCGAACTGATCCGATACGGCAAATATGGCATCCAATGGATTGCACGCGAAGTCAAACGCTTTGACGGATGAGTGCAGCGAATAGAGAGAGTTGTGTTGAATATTGAATAAAGCGATGGAATCGTCGTCTAAGAGTAATACGATTTTATCCAACGCTGTGCTCAACACAGCCCTCACACACTGTCTTAACAATGGGATTCGTATTGAATATATTTGTTGCAAACATTCAATCGATTCATTTATTTGGAAAACACAGTAATTGAGTACATATGCCGAGTGAGACGACTGCTGCAACAGAACCACTTGACTCGCATCCCATCTCATGAATAATATCTGTCACACAATATAATAACAAGACATTGAATTACTCTTACGATTCCATTACCACTCAGGGATTCAATTCAATATTCTATTGTATGCAAAATAATGACAATTTTTGCTCAACTTTTATAAATGCTCTCAAATGCAATCAATTGTATCTGCAATTTGCATCAACACTCATCACATATGTATCAAATTCTTGAGTAAATGAGTTGCTATTTATGGCACTCTTGCAATGAGTTTAGCACAAAGTATAACTAATTAATGAATTTAGAAAACATTTCATAAATTGAACAAAACTTATCACTTTGCACACAATTACAGCATAGAAATATTTTATACCGGTATATATTAAATTATTTAATAATTATATGATTTACACTAAAAACTTATCTGAAACGACAACTCACTTGATAGATATGTCCGGAAATACAGGCCATAGAAATCAAATTGAAGTTATAATTGGTGAAACTATAGACAAAAATATTAGCCAAATCTCGGACATTAGCTCCCGGTGCAGACCACGGGGCCACACAATTGGTGCCCGTCTTCCACCACACTATCAATAGGTCTCCGCTCTCATTGACCACAAGATTACGTTCCACTCGACGAGTGGTTCCGCTCTCCAAGTCTATGGACGAGATGTTTGCGTTTCGATTCGTTAGCTTCAGTTTTGTTTTCCTTTTCGTATCAATCGGTTCAGTGATCGACACTAATGTCAGCTTTGATATGGTATACGATATGAGTACATAATTATCCCGCAAAACCACGTTCACTATATGCTCGGATAGTAGCTTGCTTATCAGGTATTTATCGTGATATACGTTCACCACATTATGCCGTCTATTGAAATACACGGACGATATGATGCCATTATTGAAGATAATCACCAATGAGTTCCACTTCTTATTCCACTCGATGCTGATTAAGCGCAAGTTTGTCATCAATTTTGACAACTCTTTCAATCGCTCGCGAATTGTTTTCCTCTTTTTGTCACTTTTGGCATATATTTGGCAGTCATTGAGAATATCATACGATTTCAATCTCAAAGTCATTGTTTGGGATGTCTTTCTATAATTAAATATCTAGATTTTTATGTAAGGAATGGCATCTCATATGGAGTTCCACTTAATAAACATAGTGCTGGCACTAGCATACAATGATAAGTTTTGTTATCACTTCATAACTTCGAAAACTTTTAAACTTTTTTCTATACGATAAACAAGTGGGACATTGAATGTGATTATCAACTGATTATATAATTGTGTTTTGCATTGAATGTCAAAACACTTTCCATAACACAAGACATCTTCACGAATATAACACATGTATGTATTGGATATGAGAACCAGTTTTCTAAAAAAGAAACCTCTCTTTTGTTGGCAATGATAGGTATGTCTGTGACTGACTCCCAGTGCAGCCTATCATAGGATGCAGTGGTGGTCCCAATACTATTCAATATACGCTATACCTATTAATACACCCAATGTCATAGACCTTGGGGTTCACTACTTGCGAACCCATGAATACATATTGTCAATCGTTGTGAACACCATTCCATACCATACCATACCATACCATACCTCTCACCACTCTATTACCTGAATAAACATTTCTTACATAACATTAGTCTCAACCACTAATTCACAGCTCAAATGCAAACACAAGGCATACAAATGAATACAATTTATTCAATTTACTCTACATTTTATACATTTTTACAAATCATTTAACACTTATTCGTCTTCTTCTTGGACTTCTTAACTCCGTTGATGTGATTCTTGTAGTGAGCGATGAATTCATTTCTTGGTATGTCTTGAGAACAGAAGACACAATGAATGTCACTGTCATTGGGTTGTGTGGGAGGAGAGTCGCAAGTGTCGGGTGACTCGCTTCTCATCTTCTTCGTGAGGGTCTGGAGATTGTCTTCGAGGATACGTATGGCGCGTCTTAGCTTTCGCTGAGATCGGCCAGTGGTGGCCGAGGAGGTCGATATTCAATATACGCTATACCTATTAATACACCCAATGTCATAGACCTTGGGGTTCACTACTTGCGAACCCATGAATACATATTGTCAATCGTTGTGAACACCATTCCATACCATACCATACCATACCTCTCACCACTCTATTACCTGAATAAACATTTCTTACATAACATTAGTCTCAACCACTAATTCACAGCTCATTTGAATGACAAATGCAAACACAAGGCATACAAATGAATACAATTTATTCAATTTACTCTACATTTTATACATTTTTACAAATCATTTAACACTTATTCGTCTTCTTCTGGGACTTCATAACTCCATTCATGTGATTCTTGTAGTGAGCGATCAATTCATTTCTTGGTATGTCTTGAGAACAGAAGACACAATGAATGTCACTGTCATTGGGTTGTGTGGGAGAGTCGCAAGTGTCGGGTGACTCGCTTCTCATCTTCTTCGTGAGGGTCTGGAGATTGTCTTCGAGGATACGTATGGCGCGTCTTAGCTTTCGCTGAGATCGGCCAGTGGTGGCCGAGGAGGTCGATGGCTGGCCACCGATGCTGCCGCTACTCGTGTTGTCATCACTTATCTCTTCGTTGAGACAGATGTGTCAAGTGTTGGCAAAGGAGTGTCTGTTTGAGGAGTGAATCCGATTGATGCGATGGCTTCAGTGGTCGTCTCAACCTAACCGACCACTCATTCATCGCATAAGATATGAGACATGCATTGAGTCAATGAAAACACAATCCGATGCAACGAGTATTGAAAGCCAATAGTATTGCCATCTCATGGCACCAGAAATGCTACCAAAAAAGGTGAGCATAAAAAACGTGACCCTTTGGGCCAATAACTGGCACACAGTGGCCAATGGGTGTGTGGGGGACAGGGAGGTAGAGATGCGACGCGTAATTGACTAGAAAAATGACTGAACACTAAATGCGAAGTCATTTTGTGTGCACACAATCTGTGCACAACTCAGGCATACAATCCATACACTCATACACTGATAGACCGTATTCTCCAATGCATTGAGTGCTGAGAAATGCAAGCGTTTTGTGTTGACTGCTTCACTACAAAAGACTGCGAGTCCTCGGCATTCATATTGTGTTTACAAATCTAACCATTTATTTAATTAACAGCTAATTAACACACAGTTTATCGCCAATCACTCATTACACCCGTTAATCGTTTAATTAATAAAATTGGACACAATTTTTGACAATTAAATTAAAAGCCACTAAAAAATGGGTGAATGTATGCAAAAAAACGTTTTCACAATTGATTTGATTATTTGCTTTAATTATACATTTGTTTAGAGATTACTTTGAGTTTTATCTTATTGTGGTAATCGTTGTCTTAGCCATTGGTTACCCGTTTAGCGCGTAACCATTGCCGACACCGATTATCACAGATTCAGTTGGTCTTAGAGTTGATCGGTGTATGACTTGTGTCTCACCAATGATTAGCCAAATATTTGAAACCATATCTGATTTGTTAAGCAAACAATTGACTCAATCTTTGCCATTAACTCGTAACTCATTGTCTGTTATCTGCGGCCACAGAGTAATCAAGTGTAATAGCAATCATCAGTTGTGGCAACCAATCAGTTGTTACCAAACATGAAGATCGACAGAACCAAATCCAAGAAGAGTTCCTCCGAAGTGGTAATCATATGAGTCATTCATTTCCATAATACCTTATCCTTACTTCCGGTCACAATGAATGACAACTAATATATTGATTGTCTTAAAGCCTGCGGACTGTAAATCACTTATCGATAAGTTGAAGGCCTGTAATGAAAATGAATTACTCGAAGAACTCAAGAATATCAAGTCTTGGAATTGTGGCAAAGTATGTCTTGTATTGTCATTCAATTGGTGAGCATTTAGTGATTGTGTTTCTTGTAATGTCTGTCCCGTCAGTGCGAACTCTACCACTGGATCGATGTGCTCGACGTCTTCGACTCCATATTGGAGTCGTGTTGCCATCGGGTCAACGAAAACCAGTGGTCACTGCCTGTCGATGAGTCCACTAATGAAAAGGTAATCTTGTAATTGATATATTGGGAGACCAAGTGATTAACCATTAAATGATTATCTGTTTATCTGTGCAGAAGAAAGAGTTGCTAATGAATATCATTATGTTTACCGCTCTTCTCATTGAGCACTCCTTCTCAAGACATCTCTACAACTCAATGGAGGTTTGCATCACTTGTCACTGTATATAAGATTCAACCAATTAATTGATAACTATCTGATCCGGTGATCAGCACTTGATTACGCTGTTGTCGTCGAGAGACATGCAGGTCGTGCTCGCAGTTCTCAATCTCCTCTACGTCTTCAGCAAGAGATCTAATTTTATATCAAGAATTAGTACCGAAAAACGTCAGGCATTGCTCACACGACTCACATATCTGGCGGAGGTATGTGTCGAGTGTTTCATTCATTTGTTAAGTTATGTTGAGTGCAGGAGTGATGGCATTGTTCTATGTCTTGAGTACGAATACCGTGTAATTAAGACATCAAAGAATGCCATAAATTGAGTGCAGAGTTTGGCACTATAGTAGAGATTATCATATCTTTATTATTGACTTAACTTACTCTGACATCGCATTCATACTAATGTATGCATTGTTTGGACACAGAATTGGGGCGGAAAGGAGAATGGGTTCGGTTTAGCCGAATGCTGTCAAGACTTAGCGATGTCTGCGTTCCCATTGAGTGCCACAACACTTCACTTCGAGTACTTCAGCGACGACTCGACCAACAAGAAGCCGAACGCACTGAATGTGATTCACGTCGACAGCATCGACCAAATCGACAAATCGTTGGCACAAATCATGGAAGAGATGATCGAAACATATAAAGTTCCGACCGATAAGCAGATGCTTCTGTTCACTCACTTAAGACTCGCGAAGAGTTTCTCCAATTATAAGAAGCGCCTCCAATGCGTTCAGGCGAGGCTTCAGGCCCTCTCCATCATAGGTACACCGCATTTGTTGCCATTGTTTGCACGGTTTTTGACACTGTCTTGAATTTGTCTCATTTAGTGTACTGTCAGGCGATGTCACTGCAAGAGAACGCGACTTCGCTTTTATATAACGGTCTCATTGAAGAATTAGTCGATGTTTTGGAGTTGAATGACAACAAACTCATAGTAAATGAATTATATTTATTATTCATTTTATGTTTATGTCATTTAATTATAATCTTTTTTCTGTAGGAAATAAAAGCCGCGTCTTTAAGAACTTTAACATCAATTATACATTTAGACAGGAATTCAAAGTAATAAAAGACTTAACCATTTGTTTAGAAATTTGATAATTACCGTAATTTGGATTGTTGTGCGACTATTAGGTTGAATGTGATAATAGACGTGACGGGCGCGGCTTCATATCACGGCTTTTTACCCGTTTTAGTCCGCAGTTGTATTCAAGCCCTCATCGACGGCAACACTGAACTGTTTCCCCTGCCATTCGCGACGGCCCTCTTCTCATTCCTCTACCATTTGGCCAGTTATGAGAATGGTATCTATCGGTGATAATCGTCTCATTTTGGCGCCACTAACCATTGTCTCTCAATTAGGCGGAGAAGCTTTAGTCCAGTGCGGAATGATGGAGTCGTTGCTGAAAGTGATCAATTGGAAGGGCACTGAATCGGAGCACATAACTGTATGTCTATTAAATCTATAACTATTGCTTATAAAACAAAAATTAACTCATGTTTATCACTTTAGTTCGTTACCCGAGCTGTCAGAGTCATAGATCTCATCACAAACCTCGATATGACGGCCTTTCAGTCGCACTCTGGTCTCAATGCGTTTGTCCAGCGATTAGAGGTTTGAATCAGGATCTGTTTTAATTTACAGTTTTATATAAATGATTTTGTCGTGTAGTATGAGGTCGACATTTGTCGCAAAGAACAACCATTTGTTATCGAAGTCCACACAAGAAGAGAATCCACTGAAATGCCATTAAACGAGTCGACGGCTCCCTCGACCACTGGTGTGACTCCAATGGAAGTCGATTCCACTCATAACGAAGTCATTGCAATGACCTCAACCTCCACTGTCCAACCGCTTAAAGATATTCAATGTTATCCCCAAAGAGCAGCACTTCTGAAATCTATGCTTAATTTCTTGAAGAAAGCCATTCAAGACCCGGCCTTTGCTGACGGCATCAGACATCGTAAGCATTTTGTATTGTATTTAATATGACTAAAATTAAATGGTTTCATATCATATGACAGTAATGTACGGCAATCTCCCGCGTTCTCTGCGACACATCATCAGTAACGCCGAGTATTACGGGCCCTCACTATTCCTGTTGGCCACGGATGTCGTCACTGTCTATGTGTTTCAGGAGCCGTCGCTACTGTCATCGTTGCAAGAGAGTGGGCTCACAGACGTTGTGTTACACGCCCTACTCGTCAAAGAGGTAAAAGTGAGAAATTTTTCGTTTGTTTTCTTTTTTCCCTTTTTTTGGTTTCAATCTTATGTTTCGTTTCAATTTTATTATTAACTCAAATGTGTGGCCGTAGGTCCCGGCGACGCGTGAAGTGTTAGCATCGCTTCCCAATGTCTTCAGCGCTCTGTGTCTTAATAACAGAGGACTCGAAGCGTTTGTCGCGTGTAAACCGTTTGAGAGGCTCTTCAAAGTGCTTCTATCGCCCGACTATTTGCCGGCAATGCGTCGCCGACGGAGTAGTGACCCGATGGGCGACACGGCCTCTAATCTCGGCAACGCTATGGACGAACTCATGAGACATCAGCCGAGCCTTAGAACTGACGCCACTTTTGCTATAATTAAAGTATGAAACCATTGAATGAATTGCATTCCCACTAAAATTAACGAGTGTTTAATGAATAAAAATTACTCCACTAATAGTTACTCGAAGAGCTGTGCTCTTTGGGAAGTGATCCCAATTACGTCTGTTCTAAACCAACCGCTAAGTCAAACGATGCTAACGGCGCCAATGCCAACGATATCGGACGCACGAACAGCACCCCCGTCGGCAACGAAGTCGGCTCTTCAGATGAAGAGGAGGAAGAGGAAGACGAGGGAACGAATGCGGCGACAACTTTGGCCGTTAAAGCGGCCACAAGTGACGCCAAAACTCCAGTACCGCTCGTGGACTATATTCTCAATGTTGTATGTGTTTACCATTGACTGTGTTTTGCCGAACCAATTGATTAACTCTTTTTATGTCACTTTGTATTTAAGATGCGTTTTGTGGACGCAATCCTTAGTAACAACTCGACTGACGACCACTGCCGCGAATTTGTTAAACAAAACGGTTTATCCCCCCTTTTGAATATACTCCAATTGCCTAACCTTCCCATAGACTTCCCAATGTCGCCGGCATGCCTTTCAGTTGCCAGTGTCTGCAAATCAATTCTGGTACGTGTCCTTATAATCGTGTCTCGAGTTTTGTTAAATTCATATTTCGTTGAAATCTATACAGAATTTAGCGCACGAAAGACAAGTACTGACTCTGGGGTTGGACGCTCTGAACAAAGTGCTCGAAAAACTAGATCTCCTGCACCGACCACTAGACCCCCCGGGAGGCAGTGTTCTATTGGAAGAGCTTGTGCTGGCGTCCGGGAATAACTCCAATTGTGATCCTTTCCAGTCATCATCGCTTACACCTCTCCTGCACTCCATGTCCGCAGCGCACGCCTACATCTTGATGTTTGTTCACGTCTGTCGCACCGGACAGAGCGATATTCGCAACCTATCCATCACTCACTGGGGCTCCAAACTCGGCCTAACAGTACTTCAAGGGCTCAGTCGGCTCTACACGTCTCTCGTCTGGGAGAGCACTGTGTTGTTAGCGTTGTGTTCGGAGTCGTCGGCGAACGCCAACTGGCAGTTCGGTCGACACCAATTGGAAAGACTTACGAGTGCTTTGAATCTAAACGACGACATCGAAGTGACTGAACAGACAGTGGTTAACGATGTGAACGGCGCCGCAGCCGCTACCACCTCCTCCTCTTCCTCCAACATGGAAGTGGACGACAGCACTGACACCACGACCACTGCCGCCGCCGTAGACAACACTAAGAAGAAGAAGAGTGCAAATGCTTTTCAATCAAAAATGACAGCTCAACAGAAACAGATAAAGCCATTGCTTACCAGTGCTTCGCGTTTAGGTCGAGCTCTCGCCGAGCTTTTTGGTCTTCTCGTCAAAGTATGTGTTGAAAAAGGATTCAATTGCCGATAATTTTGGGTTTGATTTGTAATAATTTATTTGTCTCAGTTATGCGTTGGATCTCCAATCAGACACCGGCGCAGTCATCATAACGTTCAAAACCAGCCGTCAGTGCCTTCCGTTTCGGCAAGAAATGTAGCGAAATCTTTGACGAAATTACTCGCAAGTGGTCTTTCATGGCAACCGCCCTCAACGTCTCCCATCCCTAAGTTTAGGTATGTGTATGTACTGGGGTTTAGTTGGTGCGAGCGATAGGCACTCTGGTATCTCCTCTTATATGAATACACCGCCATATCTGAGGTCGTAATTTAGTGCCAATAATAATGCATTGACCGCATCGTTGCCTAAGTTTTATATCCTAATCAAACTTAAGCTGGATTTTACGTAATGCTATATTTGTTTCACTTTAGGCTAACGTTTTATATTTGTTCGGTTGGATTCACATCTCCGATGCTATTCGACGAACGCAAACATCCCTATCATCTGATGCTTCAAAAGTTTGTGTTATGCGGAGGACAGGACGCCTTCTTTAAGTGAGTTAATGCACACCTCTCGGGCAACAAATGGTTATTCATTTTACTACAATTGCCGCCAACAGTACATTCAAGTGGGCCATCACTCAAGACGGTAAAGTGCCTGTGGCTCAGGGCCTCGAACACCCGGATCTCCCAGAGGGCGCCGGAGAGTTTCTGGACTCTTGGCTTATGCTCCTCGAGAAGATGGTTAACCCGCGAATGGTATTGGATTCGCCGCACACTATGCCTGCAAACAAAACGCCTCAATCGACGGACTTCGAGCCCTTCAATCCCGTGCAATACCTCATTAGAACACATCGAGTCTGTAGTCAACACTCATTGTATTGAAAGCATTCAAACTAATTATTTATTTTGTTTGTATGTTTAGCGCGCCTTTGAATGCATATCCCATTTGTGGGACAAAAAGCCGCTGAAAGTGCACGGGGAGAGGATGTCGGAATCCATTTTAGCCATACTTTGCCATCTCCTCAAAGGGGAGGCAATCATTACGGAGAAGTTGGCCAAAGAGAAAGAGACGTCCGCTTCCACTGCCAACACAACCACCACTAGTGCTTCTTCTACTACGGCTCCGACCGCTACCACTCGTACAGCCAATACCAATAGGACTAACGATTTAGAGGATCAGGGCATCAATTCCGACCATTTGCAGCAACTCATGGATATGGGTTTCGCTCGCGAATTGGCTTTAGACGCTCTCCTCCAGACTAATAGCTTAGAACAGGCCACTGATTATCTGCTCAGCCATCCCGGCCCTCTCCGACAAGTGACTGTAAGTGTTGTATTTTGTTTACTGTACTATTGTATGAATACACAAATCAGAGGCTAAATTGGCAGTTGAATCGTACGCTTATTGAGATCCAAACTTGTGTAAAATTACGAGAAATTTTTACCGGATAATTGAATTACTTTGTAATTATTGATTTAATTGATTGATATTTCTTACAATAATCCCAGGGTTTGCCATCTGATTGGGAAATGTCCGAAGAGGACCAAATGATGAGAGCCATAGCCATGTCGTTGGGAGAGAACATCACAGTCAACGATGAAGAGGGAGAGACGGCCTCATCGAGTGAGTTAACACAAGAGGTGAAAATGGTTAACGAAGAGCCCGTCAGTAAGGAACAGATGGACTCCTTCACCGATGGCATCCTTTCCGGGTGTTTGCGACTATTGGACACATTGCCCGACACTGTGTATAGAATCTGTGATCTACTGCTGGCTGTGGCCCAACGCAACGGAGAGAACTGGTGCTCACAAATGATTTGCCATTTATTGCACGAAATCAATCTGAATGTTACGAAACTCATCGAAAGCACGTCTTATATGCGAGACGCGGACAAGCGGTCGGTCACCGAATGGGCCTCACAGGTGGCGAACATACCCGAGGCGTCGAAAGCGGCCGCACGGATACACCTCTTTACCCTGTTATTCGAGGAGATGCGGGTCCAGTGCGCCACACAGTTCTCCAAACTGGCCATCATTGACGATATGGTGGTGCTCTTGGAGAAGGCTCAGCACCTGATGAGTCTTGTGGCCACCAATAAGAATACTGTGATTACTCCCAAATGGTTGGCGCCACTCATACTGTTGATTGATTTGTACGATAAGGCGGCCGTCTCTTCGGCCCGTAGAGCCCCTCTCCTTAAGGCAACTAAACGCCAGTGGAAGTGGTTTGACGACCGGACCGGCCG
Source organism: Oppiella nova (assembly GCA_905397405.1). Lineage (NCBI taxonomy): Eukaryota > Metazoa > Arthropoda > Arachnida > Sarcoptiformes > Oppiidae > Oppiella > Oppiella nova. The sequence continues at coordinate 17,205 of CAJPVJ010000485.1, forward strand.
ATGGTCTGCGTATGTCGTGGCCAACAACAAGACAATAGACGAGGCCTACAAGAATGGCGAACAAGTGATTAGATTCTCTGCCGGACGCCGAAGATATACCGTTCAGTTGTCGACAATGGTTCAGATAAACGAAGAGACGGGAAATTGGAGACCAATTATGTTTGTGGTCGACGAGCAGACTAACAAACAGTCCAACGATGAACAACAACAACAGGAAGTGCCCACCGAATTGTCCGACAAAATGGTTTCGGCACTCGAGCCCAGACACTGTCACTCATTGATAGGAACTCTTGTGGGACTCATCAACATTCCGGTCGAAGCGGACACACTTCACGCCGTTATGCGTCTGTGTCTGCGACTGACGCGTAACTATGAAGTGGCGGCGCTTTTCGCCGAAGCGGGAGGGGTTCGGGCTATTCTGCAGCTGACACAGGCGTCGGCATTCACTGGCTTTACATCGTTGGCCACTCTTATCATTCGACACGTTCTCGAAGAGCCCAACACTTTGCGGCAGACGATGGAGAAAGTGATTCGTATGCAAACACATCACTCGCCGCTCGCCTGTCGTGAAATGCATTACATTATGCGAGTGTTGGGTCCGGCGGCCTGTCGTGACGGCAAGCTCTTCACCGAAATGACCAAATCTGTGCTTCGAATTAATTTAATACCTCTCAGTAAGCGCGAGGAAGAAGATCCCCGCGCTTTGACCTCCAGTTCCACACAATTTCTCAAAGTATTGCCCGGAAAACTGCAAACCTCTGAATCAAGCGCAGCGCCCGTTAACATCACTCGGGAAGTAATCTGTGATCTATTGAACGCTTTGGCGGTTAAGACTGTCACTAATACTCCGGAAGAAAGTTCCTCCACCACTACGGGCCGGTTCCCCACCGGTATTGTTCGTGTGATGTCCTCATCAGATATGTTGCAAAACGACGACAACGACGAGACGTCCAACGATGACACGAACGCCGCCACAGAGACGCCCAAAGTGGTGACGCCCGCCGGCGCTGACGAAGACCTGAATAACAAGAAGAACCGAATTCTTTTGACACAATCACTCATTTTGAGACTTTTGGCAGAATTGACGCGTTCTTACAATTTAGTGGCCAAAGCTGTCTGCGATCACATCTACACTAGCGGTCAATCGGAACTAATAGGCGAAGAGTGCACTGCTTTGTCATTCATTTTAGACAACTTACTGCCGCCCACACAGACTATCGGCGATCGCGACTGTCCGGCCCTATCGCGCGTACTGTTCGCAGCGCTCGCGTCGGCCACACACTCGCCAGAAGTGCAGCAAAGCTTAGTGAACGAAGTGAAGTCCGCTCTCCACCGGACACTCATCCTAAGCGAGTCCAACGAGAAGCACGCGCGCATACAGGCGCTCACTTCGCTCATCAGCACAATGATAGAGTCGTGTCCGGCGCCCACCACTGCCTCCTCTAACCAACAAAATGCTCAGAACTCTATTCGCAGCCAAACCAGTCTAATGAACGGTATTGTGAAGAACTTATTGCGCAGAGGACTGGTGACAGACTTGGCTCGTGTGACCCATTCGCTGGATCTGTCGTCACCTAATATGGCGCAGACAGTGAACGCCACACTCAAGCCGTTGGAGACTCTGTCCCGGATTGTGAACATTCCGCCGCAGATTCCCCTCAAGACCGGTAAACCCCTCTACAAACCGGAACAGACGGTCACAAACACTGAGGCAATGGAAGAGGATGTGGCGACCACTTTAAACAACTCCCAAACCGTCACGTTTTCAGTACAGCCCTCAGACGCCAACCAAGCGATCATTGAATCTCCCGTTCACACCAATGACAACACATTCGCCGACCTTCAGAACGAAACCAACACTTCTGACGCCAATGCCTTCGTATCCACTGCCGTTGCGGTCGATGACAACGCAGACAACGATAACGAGGCCTATGTCTTAGAGAGCGTGGCATTCGAGCAGTTCAATGACGTTCACCCAAGAAGTGGTACGTTTGCGTCGGACGAGATCCGCACCGATGACGACGAGGAGGACCACAACGACGGCGCCGATGACATCGAGGAGCACGAAGACGATCCCAATGAAACCGAACATCACGACAATGTCGTCAACTCTAACGGCGCTGAATCCGAGAGCGGAGATGAGTCTCAGAGCGATGATGACGACGACGAAGACGATGAAGATGGGAGCGGTGCTGACGAAGAGCGCGACGACGACGATGAAGATGATGACGACGACGACGAACACATGGATGATGACGATGACGACCCCGAAGACGAAGACGAGGCGTCCGGTTATGTGGATCACGACGAGATCGGTGACCAACTGTTCCGATATCACGATCGCGACGACGGCTTAGTATTCGATTTGGAAGAGATGTTTCCGACGTCTGTCCTTCACGTGAACGACAGACTCTCCACTCTATTGCCGATCATTGGCGACGAACACGCGAACGGCACCGACAACACACAGCCTACTGTTCCGCCCGCACCCGGAAATGTTTCCATATACCGACGTCTGTCCTTCACGTGAACGACAGACTCTCCACTCTATTGCCGATCATTGGCGACGAACACGCAAACGGCACCGACAACACACAGCCTACTGTTCCGCCCGCACCCGGAAATGTTTCCATATCTCATCCATTGCTCGTAAGACATGGCGATAATGGCGGTGTGTCAGCCCTTTCACACACCGCCACGTCTACGGCAACGGCAGCCGGTATTCTAGCCAATCGTTCCCATAGGAGCGGACGGCAGAGAATATATAGGCCATCGTTGGGCGCGAGCGCCGCTAATCACCACAGTTGGCACATCCCGGCCGGCACTAGACATCCCAACCCACCGGCAATTCTACAGAGACTGTTGGGCCCCAACACCGCTCAAGACATTCTACAGCTCACCAATACGACCGGTTTGGGCGCTGGTTCAGCGCCGGCGCAAGTGATACTCACCAGCAATGACTTCCACATTCTGGCCACTGATGACGAGTTGTTTGAATTGCAAAATCCAAACACATTTATGTCGGGAAACGCGAGCTCTACGTTGGGTTCAGTGCCGTCAGCTATGCTTCGCTGGACCGAAGAGTCCCGCGTATTGGACGGCGACTCTCTTCACGACTGCGTTTCACTCATCAAAAAAGATATAATCGATTGTCTGGAGAAACATCGCGACGAAGAGTTAACCGAACGGCGAGAGAAGAAGAAGAAAGAGGACGAAGCGAAGCGCGCCGCTGAAGAGGAGGCGGCCGCCAAGACCAGCGCCGAACCGAAGCCGACGTCTGAGACGGAACAGGTGAACACCAGTACCGAGAAGTTGGCCGCTTCTCTGGTGGAACAGGTGTTGGGACCCGTTCTCAGCACTCCCTCCTCTGCCAACAAACCAGACGAGGAGGAGGTTCGCACAACGCCTCCCATCTCTATGGATGTGACCGAAACGCCAACGAATGGCGATTTCAATAGCATTCAAACCGACAACGAAGTGACGGAAATGGTTTGCAATGAGGCGCAGCTCATCCCCGAAATGCCAGAAATGCATGTCATTCCCGAACGCATCGAAATGGAAGTCAATCACTCGGATACCACTCCACAAAACTCGACGCCTTCCGAACCACCGCCACCTGTGCCGCCATTGTCTTTGATCTACTCTAACGACATGCCGGCGCAGCCCACAGAAGACAACTCTAACAGACCTCCCCCTCCCGTCCGGTGCGAAAGCGATGAAATAGGAAACGCCATAACACCTGAGGATCTGTCGACCATTACGAACACCAGTAGCGAAGGTCTGAACGTTGGCACTAATGACGAGCCGCCCACCGATTTGACGAACAATACTCTTATCGGTGTGACGACAACACCAGAGGCCGAGTCTGTGGTTGAGGTGCAGACCAACGAAGAGCCGATCACTCCGAACAACAACGCGACGAATGCGACAAACAATCAAATCTCAGCCGAAGTGTCGCATATATTTGGCGGTAAGTGTTTGACTCGACATTCAATTATGTATATAACGAACGCACAGAAGGTGTGAATTTATTAAATCAATAGTCCGTTCACTTTAATTGTGCTAATAATGACAGTTATATAATACTGGATTGACTTTTGTTTTGTCTTAAGTCGATATTTCCCAATAACTTACAATATATTACTGTTAATCTCATAGAACAAGAAATCCCCGAAGGAGTGGACCCTTCATTCCTGGCGGCTCTGCCCGAAAACATCAGGCAAGAGGTGATCGCAGAGCACTTGCGGTTACAACGACTCCAACAGCAGAGGTCCACACCTAACGCGCCGACCACTCAGGCTAGCAGTAGTGCGCCGACCAATACGTTCACTGAAGTGAACCCCGAATTTCTGGCCGCTTTACCGCTCAATATTCAGGAAGAAGTGTTGGCTCAACAGCGCGCCGAACAGCAGCGCATTGCCTCTCAAACTGCGAATCCCGAGACACCGGTAGACGCTGGAAGTTTTATACTGACACTACCGCCCAGTCTACGGCGACAAGTGTTGGCCGATATGGACGACAGCCAACTCGCGTTACTGCCGCCAGAAGTGGCGACTGAGGCGCAGGCGCTGAGGCAAGAGCTGGAGGCCAGACACCGACAAATACAGGAGCGCTTCTTCTCGAGTCACGCGGGAACAGCCCTCTCACGCATTCTCCGCACTGCAGGTATTATTTTGAAGAGTGATTTTATAGAGCAGTGATTTCTAAAGATTTGTTGCCTTACGTTAGCAACAGGTCGTATGGGAGGCACTCGTTATACCATTCATACCGTACCGCCTGGTTCGTGGCCCTGGAATATCAGCGGCGGCCGCTCGGGAACGGGTGGCAGTAATCTGAACGCCAGCTCAAGCGTGAACGCACACAGACCTACATTTACCAGCAGTCGGTTTAGAGGGAGACAACTGTTGGACAACGAAGCGCTCTCTTGTCTGTTGATCCTTCTGTTCGTCGAAGAGCCCAAACTCAACACAATTCGATTGCATAGAGTTCTTCGGAACCTGTGTTACCACATCCCGACCCGACAATGGGTCACACAGTCATTGCTGGCCATTATGGAGAAGACGAAAGAGATGAAGGATTTGAGCGAAACGAGGCCTCGAAAGGGCAGTACTGCCGGCGCCACACAGAATCACAAGTAAGTTATTGTGCTTTGAATGACACCTAAAACGGCCCAATGATTAGAAACGCGCGCTGAGAGAGGATTCCTCACAGCCCGACGCCACTCGAGTCTCGGCTCTTGTAGTGAAGGGACGGAATTATGGCTCTCATGGATGTTGATTATGAGAGATGAGGGCCGACCCTATATTACACCTGAACGTCGGTAATATGAAATACTTGTCTAACACAACAGGACCGCCACCCACTCGACCGCCTCCTGGCTCTCCATTAGTCTGGACGCTGCGCTCGGCTGTCGAACAAACGTATTCCAAGTGCACAGAAGTGGCACCGGTAGTGCCAAAAAGAGCGCCGCATGTTCTGTCAACGTCAACACCATCACCATTCATCCTCAGGCATCACCACTGGTCTGTCGCCACGTTCTCGACACACTCATAGCACTGGCCAAGTCCTTCCCCAACCACTTCCTGCCCGACGCTCATCAGCCGACAATCAAAGGAGAGGACCCGTCGCTGTCGAACTCGCAGACGCCATCCACGCCCTCAGGACCAACCAAAGGGCCCACAGATTTTTGGGACGTTTTAGTAAAATTGGATTCAATTAGTAACAGTAGAAAAGGAAAAAGTGTTTTGAAAACTCAAAGTAATTACTCATTTGTCATACTTTTTAGTACATTATTAACCCAATGTTTGTCTGACGGTTAGGTTCAGCCACAGGACTGTCTACTCCAAACTCATCCCAAATTCAGGACTCGGAAGCGGGCGCTCAAAACGTTGAACCGTCTCCGATGTCAAACATCATTAGTTTACTCTCACACCCAGTGATCAAAAGAAGTTCAATGCTTACGGACAGGTTATTGCGTCTGTTGGCACTGATATCCCTCGCCCTACCGGCCACTGAGCCGCCATCGCACGCGTCGTCAACGTTGGCTCCTGTGGCCACTTCGACACCCGTTACTGAAGTGTCCGTTACGTTAGAGACCGCCGAACCGCAAATGAGTGAAAGTCACGCGCCTTCTGGTGATAGCAATGAAGGCAAAAGTGATGCCAATTGTGATAAAAAGCCAACAGTTTCTGTCAATACCGGCGATGGATCTCAAGAAAAGACCGAAAAGATAATAGCTTCCGGAGAACAGCTCAAACTTGCCGTCGATGTCCTCACCTCTAAGTCATGTTCTGAAGAGGGCTTAGAAGACGCGACGGCTCTACTGTTGAGACTATCGCGCAGTTGTTTAGCCACCCGTTCCGTTGTTCTCCGGCTTCTACTGAATGGCGCACAAGAGTTGGGATCTGTTGTCTGTCAGCACATAAGCTCTTTAGTGACAGAACTGAAAGCTTTGAACGCAAACAATCCCGAAGCGACGACTAGTGATTCGGACGCTCAGAGCCCGGAGAAGATGAGCAAAGGTATGATTCACGACAGGTTTACCAACACTCCGGTCGTGATAACGGCGCCCTCTAATGTCAAACATAATATCGCCGCCCGAGAGGTTCAGTTGCCGTCGATGTCGGCCCTAACGGCCAAAGCCTCGAGTCAATCGTTTTTCCTACGAATCCTTAAAGTTATCATTCAATTGAGAGATTCGATTCGACTCCAGAAGAATAAGCGCAACGACGGAGTGTCTGCAATGGAAGTGGACGGACAGGACGACAGTCTCAGCAATGAACTACATCTGGACGATCTCTGGCAGACACTCAGCGCCTGTCTCTTAGAGTTGGCCGACACACCCGATCATCACGCGGTGTTGGTCTTACAGCCGGCAGTGGAGGCCTTCTTCCTCGTTCACGCGGCCGAGAAGGAGCCCAACCGTCGCCGAGACAACCGAAACGAGACCCGCGACCAACAGTTGGCGCACATTACCAGAGATATCGCTCCCCTCTCGCCGGCACCCGAGGGAGCGGCCGGTGACTCTCAACCCGTCGTTAACCTCCCGATTGACACTCAAAAGTTCCTAACGTTCGCCGAAACGCATCGAATAGTTTTGAATCAAATCCTCCGCCAATCGTCGACACCGTTAGCCGACGGACCCTTCTCTGTACTCGTAGACCACACCCGAGTGCT
>CAJPVJ010000486.1:0-24364 GCA_905397405.1 Oppiella nova
TGAACATTAATCGCGTGTTTCATACAATGAATACAACGATGGAAATGAAAAATATGATCAAAGAGTTGGAAATGAATTTACAAAACGCCATGAATTTGAACAAAGAGTTATCGATTGAGATCGTCGATCAAAATGTCACCATTAGATCACTTCGGAAAGATCTCGAGGACAAGAATGTCATGATTTGTGCCTTAAATAAGACATTGAATGTAATGCTTTTGGCGATGGATGAGAACAATAACAAATAGTCTCTTATTATAAATTTTATTATTTTAATATAAAACTAATAATAATCTGTATTTCAATATTAATTTTTATCTGTTTTAAAAGTTTAATCCTATTTTGAAATCATGAAAAGTATATATATTTTTCTAAAATTCTTTATATTAATTTTTATAAATCATTTAAAAATCTGTTTCTAATATAGTAATTATTCATATAATTTTTATTAATTAGTCTTATAAAAATATTTGTATAAAATGAGTGTCTATTTTGATTAGTAATAAAAAACTTAATTGCATATTTTATTCATTTTGTTTTTATAAAACATTTCTTTTGTAAAAAATATTGAAAATATTAATGTTATTCTGCAAAACAAANTTTTATTAATTAGTCTTATAAAAATATTTGTATAAAATGAGTGTCTATTTTGATTAGTAATAAAAAACTTAATTGCATATTTTATTCATTTTGTTTTTATAAAACATTTCTTTACATTTTTTATAACTTTTATAATTACAATAAGACGTTTTGTTTATTTATAAGTTAATGAAACATTAATAAGTAACTTTACCTACAATTCAATGCCCTTCATTAACAATAATATCACTTCACAAAAAATCTCATTGAAACTAATGATAAAATTCATTGACAGCAGACTATTATGTCCGTGACTGATAGGCATTAACATAGGTTATGTGCCCAGGTATTATGTGACAAGTGGAGGGCCAGTAAGGTCTCTATACTCCGTAATCAATGGTTAGACTACAGTAATATTGGAGTATAAATAGCAAACAAAGTATATTACATAACTTATTATACAATAGTTTCCAAAAATAAAGGAGTCATTGATTTGGAGACAAAAATGAAGTGTTTGTCATTGTATTGAATATAAGACTTACACCCTCTTTAAAACAGATCGTTTGGATGGATATACAGTATAGTCTTAATTATCCTCTGAATACTGTAATCGTCTTAAGATATACGATACAAATAGGTCTCTCTCTCTCGCTCTCTCTCTCTCTCTCGCTCTCTCTCTCTCTCTCTCGCTCTCTCTCTCATGTAAAAAATATTGAAAATATTAATGTTATTCTGCAAAACAAATAAATATTCAATTACTTTGTAATTATTCATTGAAATGGATGTTAAGTTACGGGAAGTAATTGTTATTATAGTGAAGTGTTTTTTCTCATTGAAACTAATGATAAAATTCATTGACAGCAGACTATTATGTCCGTGACTGATAGGCATTAACATAGGTTATGTGCCCAGGTATTATGTGACACAAGTGGAGGGCCAGTAAAGTCTCTATACTCGGTACTCAATGGTTAGACTACTGTAATATTGGAATATAAATAGCAATAAAGTATATTACATAATAACTTATTACACAATAGTTTCCAAAAAAAGGAGTCATTGATTGGGAGACAAAAGTAAAATGTTTGTAATGTTTGTCATTGTATTAAATATAAGACTTACACCCTCTTTAAAACAGATCGTTTGGATGGATATACAGTATAGTCTTAATTATCCTCTGAATACTTTAATCGTCTTAAGATATACGATACAAATAGGTCTCTCTCTCTCTCTCTCTCACTCACTCACTCACTCCTCACTAATTCTCCCACTCTCTCAATCGGTTCGTTATATAAGTATTAGTGTTTTTATTCATTAGATTTATTTTATAGCATTTAATTTAATTAATTGATTTGATTTAATCAATTGATTGAATTGAATACGAATGTAATGTATACTTAATACAGTTATTATTATCTTATTACTCTGTAATATTATTTTCTTTCTAATAGCGTAGCATTCATTCATTCAATTTATGTGAAATTCAATACAACGACTTTTATGACAGACTTTTCAGGGAGAGAAAGGACAGGGAGATTTAGGTGCTAATTATATAAAATATGATACTTTTAATGAATCTCTAGACTTAATTTCGTAGAAAACTTAAACGAGAGAACGAGAGAGAGAGAGAGAGAGAGAGAGAGAGAGAGAGACTGATTGTATTCTATGGTAGCGACAGAGGTATCCGTTTAATTGGCAGCCAATTCATTAAAATAATTATCAAATACATTATACAGTATACAGTATAACGGAGTTTACAATTAATGTCTTCCTATCAGAAATAAAAGCGCTATTATTATCAACGAATGTTTGCTATAAATAGTCATCAAATAATTTTTCACTCATTTTTGTGTCAAATTTATGTCTTTTAGTGACTGAACACACACACAACCAGTGAATTCTTGCGAATAAAACAAAATTTTTATTTATTTTGTGCCTAAAAATACAATTCTGGAGTGCATTAAGTGATGAAATAATATGTCCCCAAACGGTGAGTCCGAGGTCAGCCTTTCCCTCCCATTCCTATCACTAAGAGATTATCTGTTGAATGGATTTCACACACGGAATATGAATTCAATGCCTTTTTCCATAACCTTTAAGAACTCACAGAATATTGCTTTAATTATCAGTTATTTTTAATTTAAATTAATTTTTATAGTCTCATTCACTAATACTCACTTTCCAGAGACAATGACTAAACTATTTATTACACATAAATGTCAATACATTTAGAAAATGAAAACTTAAATATCAAATGTTATTTAGAAAACTAATATTGAGATCAAAGAACGTTATACTGAATCAATAGTACATAATATTATATATTAAAATATACCCATCTAATAATTACAAACCTTATAAATTCATAAACTTGTGTTTACTCGGACTATATTTGTCAACAAAATTGTTTAGAGATTTTTTTGTATGCACCAAAAACATATATATTTATTTAGATTTGTAATAATATGATAAATATTCAATTATTTACTTTTAATTTCTATTCATTCTTGCGGTCATAATAGAGAAAAAAATACATATTTTCACACAAAAGATATTGTAATCAAAAAGCGACATAAATTTATTTAATGAATACCACTATTTAGACATTAATATTATTACATTCAGTTGCAGAATATATGCTTAAATGTCTTAATATGTAATTTCTCTAAAATATTTGTACGTAATAGCATTTCCACACAAAAAATGGCACATAATATGAATATATATTTTATTGAAATGTGATAATAATATTAATAATGTGTTTAAGAAATACGGTAAAAAATTTCATTACATATACAGCATATAACATACAAAAGGGAATGCTTTTGGCATTATACTCACTTTCCAGAGACAATGACTAAACTATTTATTACACATAAATGTCAATACATTTAGAAAATGAAAACTTAAATATCAAATGTTATTTAGAAAACTAATATTGAGATCAAAGAACGTAATACTGAATCAATAGTACATAATATTATATATTAAAATATACCCATCTAATAATTACAAACCTTATAAATTCATAAACTTGTGTTTACTCGCAATATATTTGTCAACAAAATTGTTTAGAGATTTTTTTTGTATGTACCAAAAACATATATATTTATTTAGATTTGTAATAATATGATAAATATTCAATTATTTACTTTTAATTTCTATTCATTCTTGCGGTCATAATAGAGAAAAAATACATATTTTCACACAAAAGATATTCTAATCAAAAAGCGACACAAATTTATTTAATGAATACCACTATTTAGACATTAATATTATTACATTCAGTAGCAGAATATATGCTTAAATGTCTTAATATGTAATTTCTCTAAAATATTTGTACGTAATAGCATTTCCACACAAAAAATGGCACATAATATGAATATATATTTTATTGAAATGTGATAATAATATTAATAATGTGTTTAAGAAATACGGTAAAAAATTTCATTACATATACAGCATATAACATACAAAAGGGAATGCTTTTGGCATTAAATTTCTAAATAATATTCTGTTTCTTAACAAAAAAAACACATTTTGATTGAAATCAGAAAAATCTCGTTAATAAAAGGCAGCGAAACATCTTATATCTTATACACACTGTAGGGACTGAACGCGATATTAATTTTTATTTCGTTATCTTATTTTTCTTTCTGTAAATCTATTTAAAGTATGTTTTTATGAAATTTAAGAACATTTTAAAGATTTAGTGCTCAGAAAGTAATGGCAGAGAGAGAGAGAGAGAGAGAGAGAGAGAGAGACTGATTGTATTCTATGGTAGCGACAGAGGCATCCGTTTAATTGGCAGCCAATTCATTAAAATAATTATCAAATAATCTGCCATTACTTTCTGAGCACTAAATCTTTAAAATGTTCTTAAATTTCATAAAAACATACTTTAAATAGATTTACAGAAAGAAAGAAAGAAAGAGAGAGAGAGAGAGAGAGAGAGAGAGAACGTGAATATTGTCGAAAACACGGCTATTATGTGAATAAGTGAAACACAATTATATAATAAAACTGTTAGTCTGTATTCATGCAAACGTAAACTAACACAACAAACGCACGAATGGTTTTATAGTCTATAATCATTTGAAATGATTTATGAAAATATTTTATATTCTCCGTGTTTTTTGTTTGTTAATTCATATTTGAATAGCGCTGTCAAATACGTGTGGGATCTATAATATCGTAGCATAGCGGGGGTAAGGGGTGAGGGAGGGTTGGCGTCAATAATTGCTACCCAACACTGGTATGCCTGACATCTAATTGCAATCAATGGGCGACTGAATGGCTATTTAGTGATTCGTTTGGCAACTCTTTTTCAGTGAACTATTTAGCGGAATATTCGTTGATTTATGCGATACTTCGCTCGTCTAATGTATTAATATATCGTATTTTTATGCCATTTATGCAAAAATATTAATACTTAAAAACATCGACGCGTTTATTATTCACCGAAATATAAATGAGAAGTTATTTCAGGAAAAACTAATGGCCAGCCATTTGGCTGAATGTATGAATGAATGTAGTCTTACAATAGGAGTACTACTATTGCCTATCGATAGCGCCATTACTATACACTACACACCAGCGCTGTAACAGTGAAATGCCATTCAATAAATATAATGTATTGAAGTTTTACTCCAATTTCTATATAACACTTATAGTATAGTAGAGAAAAAATCTATAAAAATATAGTATTAGTATCGATACAACACTCATTGAAATTAGTTTTGGACATTTGGACACTGAGAGTGAGCCGATTCACCAATATCACTTTAGTTTATTGTGTTTCCAGTTGTACCAGTGCTCTCTCTCTCTCTCTCTCTCCCTCTCTCATTTCAATAATATCTGTAATATTGTAATATTGTATTCAGTATTCAGTTTTTCTGATTTATTTATAGAAATCAATTCACTACTACTATACATACTGTATGTGTGTTGCATTCAAATCGCAATTACACTCAATAAAAGTTCAATTCATGTAATATTAGTTTGAATATAAATCTAAACAATTAATTAAATGAGATAACTATTGGCAAAATAAATTTTTACTTTCACTTAATTAAATAAATATATAGGAAAACGGTTATAATGATAAAAACGATAAAAATGAATTCCTATTGAAAATACCGATACATACAGTCGTTATACCAGTATTGATATAAGTTTAAGAATAAGTTTGCAAAACTAATCCCTTAAGTAACTTATAAATGGGATGAAAATCGTATATTGAAAGTCAAATAAATGAGATATTATTATATGTTATGTTATATAATACAGTGCAGTATATAAATACACACATATAATGTTTGGGCATCTATTTGTCGCATTCAACTGCCGTTTTCTCTACTGATCCACAAACACATAATCGCCAGAATCCCAAAGGATTTCACTTATATATTGACTGATTAAGTGAATGTTTATTCGAGAGAGAGAGAGAGAGAGAGAGAGAGAGAGTCATAAGAGAGCCCTGGGCTCTCATTAACACAAAACGCTAAGACATATTGCGATGACGTTTACGACTCGTTAATGACTAAACAAATTAATAGATATTTGTCGAGATTTTTCCAACTATTTTTAATTTTATATTATATTAAAGCGATTTGTGAAAAACGGTTTGTTTTGTGTTATTGATAAAAAAGCAAAACAATAGGCATTTCTATTGAAACCCTATTCTCATTGAGAATATCTGGTTGTGTGTAAAGAACTGAGACATTAATTCTTTGCACAAAACCAATGCATTTGGAGTTAAGTTTGCATTCAGTGTTCAACACAATGAAGAAAACACTTTTTTACAAATAAATTCAATGGTTACACAGAAATATGTGTTTTGTGTTTTTTAAAATTCAATTGTATTATTCAAAAGCCTACTCAAAACAAAAGTAAAACTCAATTTTTTCACACCATTAGTATTATTCAATCAATTAATCCCTTAGTTTCACTAAAACTTATTGTTTTTTCTAAATATAAGTTTTTAAATGCTTGGAAACCTGAGAAATTTAAGCTCAAAAATGCTTTCAATAAAAAATTACCAAGGATTTGTAAATAAGCGCATATAAGTGGGTGAAGAACAGTATATAATTATATCGGATATTATCATATGAAAAATATTACACCCATAATATTATTACATAAATTGAAATACTATTGAGATTTTTTAAAACAAAATTTTTTAAATAAGATTCGGATATTTTTTTTATAAAATATTATATAATTTTATTACTAAAACGGATTAAATATAACTTAAGCGTTAAGTGAATGAATTTGTTTTTTACACCAAATACTAACCAAACAATTATAGTGCAATCAATGAGAAGTTCATTATAGTAGTACACAATTGTGTGATTATTACTAACAGTATTTCGGCCACAGATTTATCTTCGAGAGAGAGAGAGAGAGAGAGAGAGAGAGAGAGAGATCCAAGAGATTTAAGTCCAACAAAATGACAGGTTTTGACAGATTAAGAGGTTATCTACACAATATGAACAAGGATATGAGTATGGGTCATACTGTATGGCCAAGTTGTTATTCATAGAGTGGATTATTTATATACAGTAAACTGATAAGTTTTACAGGTATAATATACTAGCTTAAAATATTCTGGATCATATTATAATTATATACAGTACTGGTACAGAATAATTGTTGTTAAAATTGTAAATTTCGTAAAAATATTTATCATTCAATTAATAATTCATTAATTCTTTGAATGATTAGAAATGTGCCAACAATTGGATAATAATATCAAACTTATCATAAACTAATACTGTATGTCGACTGTTATGTACTAACTTGTAAAGTAATTAAATCAAATTCTGTAAATACAAAATCATACAGCTATGACAGTTGACATTAGTTTAATATATATTTTAGCATGACTTTATTTGCGAATTTATAATCAAATGGAAATTTGAAATTTTTTAAACTCCAGAGACACACAGATTTGCCAGTTCAAATATTATATAACTTATGAAAATATTATAAATTATGTGAATATATGAATAATTTTTAAAAATTAATATTTATCGTAACACCACTTTATTAATAATAACAAAATGATTGATTAGAAAATAAGAATTTTAATTAAAAATACTATGGTCTATTGATTTTGAAAAATTAGCATTAATATAGTCATGCAATTGTTTTGTTTAAAATACATTAAGTGCTTCAAAAGTGCACTTATATTAAAAAATATATATAACGATTATTAATATTACAAAACTGTTATAACATTTTAAACGCCATTTGATTGCCTATACACACAGCGGTCCGACACATACACCGACATACCATTACCATTACTGTACGAGAATCAGGTAATAACTTATGCCATACTTTATAGCGTTTCCATTAAATTCAATGATCATAAGAAGTTTGACATAATTTTCTCGTAAAATAAGTCATTCATGAAGTCATGCAAACGGTTTTAATACTATGGAAATGATGGCATGTATATAGTTTTGGACACAAAAATCGCTAATGAGTTTCGCAAAATGAATATTCAATTGAATAGTAAATTAGAGAATATTCTTACCTTAAAGCACACCAAACGCGGCCACAAATGTATGAATATTTATAATATTAGTGTCGAAAGCGTTTTTATATATTTGGTTACGAGTAGTAATTATGAATATTATTAGTGAGAGTCGAGAGAAAATAGCACTTAATATAACATAACATTAATTCAAAGTCTTTCAGCGGATGGTTAAGAAGCAGCAAAAAATTGAAGACAAAAAACGCGATAATAAGCGGAATATATATAACTTATAGTGAACTCCGAGAAAATAGCTGTTATTTTATTAACTTCTAAACGAGTGTATTGTGTATTGGAATCGGAATATAGCGATATATGCCTTGAAATATATAGTGAATTATAAATTGATGACTATTTGATAATATAAATAGCAGTCAATATTGTCGGCCTCCCCTATCTGACTCTAACCATAAACCGTACGGAGTTTTTAAAGCATTACTTTTAGTGCCAATTCATAGACTACTGGATGACACAAAAGCAGCTTATTTTCGGATCTCTCAAAAACTTTCTCTCAGCAACACTTGTGAGCAGTTTGAGTGATACTGCCTTACGTTATATACCATTCATTATATATCTATACCGACAAAGTTTTCATCGAAATACACGCCAACTATTGCCCACTTGTGTGCCACGAATGCATCGCTAACTACCATTCAATTCCTATATTCTGTGAGCTATGCCATCGTTGCAGCGCTCGATAGGCACACAAAATCATCGAATATTCCCGTCATATGTAACCATATCTCGAGAATAACTAAACTATAAATCACACAAAAATCTAAACTCATTAAAATTCTTACACTCAAATATATAATCAGTGCAAAACAACTTTATAAATCCATATTAACACACAATGACCAACATATAAATCGCTACCAAACTATGCCGGAAACAAATCTCACGACACGTAAACCCTCAGGAATCGCTTCAAACAGTGTGTTCGCCAGCGTATAGGCGCCGACAGAGGGCGTCACCAGTGCCTGTAGGCATCGGATGGGTCGGTGAGTCGTGTGGTGTCCTATGCAGTGAGTGTCAGCCTCTCAACAGTCGACCAAAGCGTACAAAACGACAATTACTTTGAAATATTGTTTGCGTTTCTCAGTGTCTACTCGAGAGGGCTATTGTATGGCTCGCAGTGACCACTCATTCACGCCGTCAACGCATACATGAGTTGTCATTAAAAACACTGTTTTTTACAATAATTTTGTTTTTACTTGAGTTTTGAGATTCAGTTTTCGTATCGTTTCTTGAGTTTGTTTTTAGACTTTTGTTTTGTTTGTTATTGTTATGCATGTTATGCGTTACGCAAACCCCGGGTGACACCGATGTCTCGGCAACTGATCCCACGTTACGGTCGCCGCCGCTGAAGACATAATAACCACGGATTCGCTGGCATTCAAGTTAACCCTAAGAGTGGTTCCGTTGTATTGAGTTTTTTCTGTTGTTTTGTTTACACCAATAGTTTACAGCAATTAGTGTTAAGTTTGTATTGTTATCATCACTACTACTATATATCACCCACTCGTGAGTGCCATCACCACCACTGACACCATTCCCGTCGGACACCATCACTGAATGGACAATGACTTCCATCTATGAGTTGTCACTGAAGTACGGCTTACCGCAAGAGCTGACGGACAGCGATCTGCAGCTGAAGCTCAAAGACCTGAAACTCTACGTCAAAGAGGAGATCCGCAAAGAGCTGAAGATCAAAGAGGGCGCCGAAAACCTCCGCAGAGTCACCACCGATAAGAAGTCGCTGTCGAACGTCAACTCCATCGTCAAGAAGTCCAACAATAAGCTACAGGAGCTCCAGGAGGACCTCCAGGAGCTGAATGCCCACATCGTCGTCAACCACAGCCACAACTCGATCGGCGACGCCTTCAACGACCAGTCGTCGGCCGTGGGCTCCGATCGCGAGGACGCCTCGTCGGACACCACCGCCGGCGATGTGCCGGTGATGTCGGCCAACACGCAGCGACTCCTGTCGCTCGAGAAGCAGTTGATGATAGAGATGAAGGTGAAGACGGGGGCCGAGAATATGATCCAAATGTACAGCGGCTCCAACTCGAGGGACAGTCGCCGCAAGCTCTTAGCCGAAGCGCAGCAGATGCTGGCCGACGCCAAGGCTAAGATGGAGTACATCCGGATGATGATCATCAAAGTGAAGCAGAGGGACGCCATCGGCCTCAACAGCGCGCACGACAACAACGGCCACTCGTCCGGCAACTCGAGCCTGTGTTCGCCGGGAGGCGACCCCTCCGGCGGCAAACTGCCGGAGATTATGTCGCCGCTCGAGTTGCGCACCGAAGAGCTCCGGCATCGGCTGAAAGTGGAGTGCGCTGTAGTGGACGGCGCCAAGAATGTCATCAAACTGTTGCAGTCGTCCAAAGTGACCGACAAGAAGGCCCTACAGGAGGCCCAGTCCTCCCTATTCGAGTCGTCGCAAAAGGTGGACGTCTTGCGGAAGGGGCTCGACGTGTGTCGAAGAATGTCATCAAACTGTTGCAGTCGTCCAAAGTGACCGACAAGAAGGCCCTACAGGAGGCCCAGTCCTCCCTATTCGAGTCGTCGCAAAAGGTGGACGTCTTGCGGAAGGGGCTCGACGTGTGTCGTCAACAGCTGCCGCCCGGTTCGCCCAAATCGGCCGCTCTTAAGCTGGAGCTCGAGTCGAGTCAGTCGGTGACGCCCACCATCTACTCGCCGACGATCGCCTACAGCTCCGGCCGCCACTCCGTCCAAAGCACGACACCGGCGACCATCACGAAGGCGGCGGCCGTCACCGGGAAGCTAGAGGTGCGGCTCATCGGGTGTCAGGGGCTGCTGGAGGACGTGCCGGGCCGGTCGCGCACCAACTCCATGGCCGGCGACGGCATGCGATCCGTCGACCGCTCGAAAGGCTTGTGGCGGACGTCGTCGCGCAGCTATTCCATCAAAGACGAGATCTCCAACGAGATAATGGCTGTCCTGAAGCTGGATAACGTGTCGGCGGGACAGACGACGTGGAAGCCGTGCTCGCAGAAGGCGTGGGACCAGCGCTTCAGCCTAGACCTCGACCGGAGCCGTGAGCTCGAGATACAGATCCTGTGGCACGACTGGCGCTCCCTCTGCGCCCTGAAGTTCGTACGGCTCGAGGAGTTCATAGACGACAACCGGCACGGGATTGCTCTGCATTTGGAGCCGCAGGGCATACTCTTCGCGGAGATTAAGTTCTTGAATCCCATGATCTCCCGGAAGCCGAAACTGCAGCGCCAGAAGCTGTTCCGCCATAAGGGCAAAAACTTCCTGCGACCCAATCAGATGAACATCAACGTCGCCACATGGGGTCGGCTCATGAAGCGGTCCTTACCTCAGGCCTCGTCCGACCAGAACATCGCCACCACCGCGACGACGACGGCCGCGGCGGCGCCCAAGCCCTCCGTAGACCTGTCGGTGTCCGCCGCCGACTATCCGCCCAAACCTAAGCCACGACTCGTGATGGAGAGGACAGACTCGTCCGACTCGACGTCCAAGAAGTTGTTGTCTGCGAATCAAAGTATTAATAGTAATAATAATAACTCGGGATCTGTTTCGTCGTGTGGGCTGTCGTACGACGACTCGCAGATCGGTTCCGCTCTCCAAGAGTTCGATTTCCTTCAAGAGATATCCGTGTCGTCGGCCGACACCATCAGCCCTACCAGTCCTGTGGTTCACGAGCCGTCGCCGGACATCGTGTCCGCCGTGAGCGGCAAACTCCGCGACCTCGACATCTCGTCCGTCGACACCAACGCGTACGACAACTACCGGAACGCACGGCCGCCCTGCTATCCGCCCAGTCCTGAGCCCATCGTCGATATGCCTGACGACGAGCCGCTGACCCCTCGAGTCGACCCCTTCTCCGGCGGTGGCATCGGTTTAGATAACTTCGAGTTCATTAGTGTTCTCGGAAGAGGACACTTCGGCAAAGTATGGCTCCGTTTCTGTTGTGTTAGCGACACATTTGACACCCATTTCCTCACATTGTATTCGCAGGTAATCCTCAGCAAACACAAGAAGACCGGCGAATACTTCGCCATCAAAGCACTGAAGAAGGGCGACATCATCGCCAGGGATGAGGTGGAGTCGCTGATGGCCGAGAAGCGCATCTTCGAGACGGCCACTCGCGTGCGGCACCCCTTCCTCGTCAACCTATTCGCCTGCTTCCAGACGACACAACACGTCTGCTTCGTCATGGAGTACGCCTGTGGGGGCGACCTAATGATGCACATCCACAACGACATCTTCAACGAGACGAGAGCCACGTTCTACGCGGCCTGCGTTGTGCTCGGCCTCCAGTACCTCCACATCAATAACATTGTCTACAGGTATGCCATCCCATCCCCACCCATACAGTAAGCGTGTAGTGGTTTCTCATGGATAACGCGATTGTCGTGTTTCGCAGGGACTTAAAACTGGATAATCTGCTGCTGGATAGGGACGGGTATGTCAAGATCGCCGACTTTGGTCTCTGCAAAGAGGGCATCGGTTACGCGGACAGGACAGGCACCTTCTGCGGTACGCCTGAGTTCTTAGCGCCCGAAGTACTGACGGAGACGTCCTATACGCGAGCGGTCGACTGGTGGGGCTTCGGTGTACTTATATTCGAGATGCTTGTCGGAGAGGTATGTGCCCTACCGTTCCCTCAATAGCTATCCATTCGGTGTTTGATTTTGACGATTCGCTTCTCTATTGTAGTCTCCGTTTCCCGGCGACGACGAGGAGGAGGTGTTCGACAGTATAGTCAACGATGAGGTCCGTTACCCGCGATTCCTGTCACTTGAGTCCATAGCCATTATGAAACGGGTATGTCGTGAATGAGCGCCTAATGAGGCAACACTTGACTAATTTGAATGCATTTGTCGGACAGTTATTGCGTAAAAATCCCGAACGAAGACTCGGTTCCAGCGAACGGGACGCCGAAGACGTCAAAAAGCAGGCCTTCTTTAGAGTAAGTCATCGCTGAATCGCTGTGGGAATCGGTGTCCAAATTGTAATCAAAACTATCTTTCGTTATCTTCGCGTACGAGCAGCACATCAATTGGGAAGACCTGATCACCCGTAAGACTCGGCCGCCATTCGTGCCGACCGTCAAATCGCCGGAAGACGTGACCAACTTTGACGAGGAGTTCACGTCAGAGCAGCCGGTGCTGAGTCCGCCCAAAGAGCCGCGAACACTGATAGCCAAAGAACAACAACTATTCAAAGAATTCGATTATAGGGCCGACTGGTGCTGATGTCCAGTTCCCTCCCCTCCCCCCACACACGCAAACACACCCACTCTCTCTCGGCCCAGCCATTCATAAACACAGTGTTACTCGTCATCGCCCGGCCGTCCGCTTATGTATACAACAACAATGCAAATACAATCACATCAGCAGCCGTTCCCGTGTGGGGGGCCGGCAGTGACGACCACAACATAATAAACGCTTAAATTATTTCCTATTTATATATACAGTATATTAATGTAAAATGTTATGCAAAACGAAACGCTATATCAATTCAAACTGAAACCAAAGCTCTGGTCACAGCAAACACGCCGATAGACAGGGGGTGTTCTCATCAACGGGTGTCGTTCCCCTCTCAGCATGTGTTTGCAGTTGACATTCGTGTGCCTTAAACAGTGAAATGACAAAACAATACTAAACACTACATAACGCTATGAATTTCAATGGTTCTCAATGTGTGCGCGTTTTTATGACCACTCAATACGACGGATAAGTGTTGACATCAAAAATGCAATACTAATGGTAGCTATTAATGTGATGTACGGCCACTATATTACCCGTTCTCACCGGACAAACACTACTCTCTATCTACAGTATATACACACCAAACCAGTATATGTCTCAACTCACATAAACCGATGCCTTTTTGTATTGTCACCACAAAGTATATACACCAATGAGATATTCACAGCCACTGGTGGTCTCCATACGAAACCCCCAAACAATCAAAACCTAAAATCTTATACCAATTTGTATCTGTTTTTCAATCGTTTGAATCGATGTTTCCATTAATTTTAGTTATTAAATGAATTGAATATAAAAAACAATCGCTTTTTAATACCAATTATTTTATTTTTCGAAAAATTAATAATTTCTATTCGACACCAATGGGTGGGCCCACTAGTCATCGCCGCCGGCCTCCAGGCGCGCAATCACCGCCCGCTTCCTCTGCGCGATCTTATTCTTCTTGACGGCGAGCGTCAGCTTCTTGTCGTTCCATCGCTTCACCTGTGGGTACGTCTTCTTAGCCGTCGGCTTATACTCGGGATCCGCGCGGATGGCCGCGTGAGCCTTGGTGTAGATGCTCTCCAACTGGCCGTCCATTGCGAACACAACAATACGTCAGTCAAACCATTCACTCACAAGTTATCGCATTTTGGAAATTACAGTCGACTCTCGATATATAAAAGCGCTAACAAACCATAAGTTAACTGTGAATACAGTTCACAGAGTATTGGACACTAATGAACAATACGATCGTCTACTACAGCACCAGTAGTTCACTACTTATACACCCATATCGAGAGCCAACTGTTCCCATAAGTGCTATACGAGCGCTCACCTCATCGGGAGTTATGCCTAATTTGGAGAACCGGGAGAACTGGCGTTTGTAGGCCTCCTCGTCCTCCTCCATCAGGTTCTTCATATAGTCGGCCACGTGTTGGCCGAAGATGTGCTGCCTGTGCACAGCAGCCGAGAACTCCTTCGACTCCGAGTCGTATCCGGGGAAGCGTTTCGTCGAGTGCGGGATATCTATACCCCCGTCGGCCGCGCCCTTCATCGCACCGAAAATACGGGCGCCGGTCGTCGTGCGGGCCAGTCCTACGTCGAGGTACGCGCGGAATGCACGCGGCTTACCCTCAACGTCCTCCACGTTGTACTGCTCGCCGGACACCTGTTCCGCGCCCTTATAGATGTCGTCCAAATGAAACTTCTTCAGCAACTGTCACCGCAAATGGGTTTCCAAAGAGATTACCGATTAATACAACAATCCATTCACACACTCGTGAGAGAGAGAGAGAGAGAGACATACCCTCCGGGCGAGTAAGAGTCCGGTGCAATAGGCGGCGGCATAGTTGGTGAGCCCCACTTTGACCCCATATCGGGGCAGTTCGTGCGCATAGGCGGCGCACACAACGACATCGCCCTCAATCTTCGCGTACGCGATCTGAGTGATGATGTCTTTGTTGCTGAACCTCACGATCAGCCGATACTTCGGTGTATTGTATTTATTCTTGTCCTGAATCACAAGCCGCCGGCGCGCGTAGTAATCGGTTTTGCCCTCTGGAGGCGCCCATCGGGTCATAAGTCAAGACATTAGTTCTGGGAGACAATGGCCGTCGCCTCGAGACATACCTCTCCTCCTCTTGAACTTCACCTGAAACCTCTTGAAGTAGGCCTTGTTTTTGACCACTTTTACGAATCCCTTCTACGAGTGAGACATTCAAAGACAACGCAAAGCATGAGATCACCGGCGGATCAATTGGTACTCTCGCGTGAAAGACATCTCCAGACAAACGCCAAGAGTTTTCTCTCACCACAAAAAAACAGGCAAACATTGCCTCAAATGAGTGACTCTTTTGTGGCATTAGATCCAATCAAAAAACTCTTGGCGTTCGTTGGGATCAGTCTCGCGATGGCTTAACCGCGAGCTAATCGCGTGGTCGACGCATACCTTAACCATCTTTGCGGTGATATCTGGCGAAGAAGTGGTGACGAGTTGTCAGCGTTGGCTGTGCTCTGGATATACACAACACGGAAAGGAAGCGATGACTGGAAATGCGGTCCAAAAGGCATGCCTTCCGGTCGTTCACAACAGACGTCACGTTTGGAGGCATTCATTGAGACGTCATTTGTGGCGACAATTGGCGCTCGAATTGGTTTCGCTCTCGAGTTCTGGTTTTGTTTTTCACTCAAAACCCGTCGTTTGGATCAACTTTTCGGTGATATCTTCGCCCGAAATGCCGGCCAATGAGTGTCCGTTCGACGACTCCTTCGAGGTATGTATGGCTGGTGTCCGGCATCACCGCAATTGGTCCCCAGAATCCGTTTGACAGGCATTTGGTGTTTGAGTTTATCATTGATTTGATTTGTCTTTGATTTGATGGCAAAGGATTCGATGATAGCGTCGATGACTGTCGACCACAACGACGGCAACACCGGTGCTGTCGATGACGACGACGATGTCTTCGCGCAGCTCTTCTCCGCCGACATCGACGACGAGCGCACTCTTCTGCGGCTGTCGGCCGACGAACTGTTGCCACACATTGTCCTCAACTTCGATGAGTTCTGCGTTCGTCGCGCCAACGGATCCACTGATTGCCACTTCGAGTACGTCTTGGGTTTGACTCATTTGATGCAAAAGTTGGTCCAAATCGAGGACAATGTCGTCGACTTGTGGATCAAGTCGTCGAAACAGTCGCGCAATTGTCTGTTGACCGCAATCTTCCGCTTTATTCCCAACTGTGGTCTCGAAGTCTGTTCGCCGAAAGTCGTCGACTTGTGTCCAATCGATCACAAGATGTAAGTCTTTGGCAGTCATTCCATGGCTTACCATAAGAAGTGTCTAATGATTGCTGTTTTCTCTCTGTTTTTGATGACCAGAAGAATGAGTTTCTATGAGTTCTTGTGCTTCAGTGTCTGCCAACTGATGATGACTTTGAGTGCAAATCAGATGCCATTTGTGGAACAGACGCTCTTCGAGAACCTCTTATCCGAAGACTGTATTCGCCATCAGTTGGCGTCCGATGTCTTGTGTTTCATCTCTCGTTTCAATGAGTCGTCAGCTCTTTGTTACCACTTTTGTTCACTTCTGATGACTATGTCTTCACATATCGACCACCGATTGGTTCCCAACACCACATCACTGCTCAACCGATTGTTGCCTTTCCTGAAGCCTTCAGAACTCCAGTATTTGATCAGTGATTACGATCTCATCAAACATTCAAAGACATGGAGTCTTCTGAACGTATCCCTGGTTCTGTCGCCTCAAGAGATCACCAAAACTGTTGACAGATATCAGACATTCATTGCTGAGGGAAGACCTCTCACTACACACGACTTGAATCTGATGTCTAATCTGTTGACCACTCATGCGGTCGACGACAAGACCCGCGAAAACACTTTTATCACTATTTTAGACAACTTTTCGCAATCAAATGACTGCAAACTGAACATACATTTCATCGATTTGTTGACTGTTTTGACGCCCAAAAGATTCAATGATTTAAATGTACTGAAAATCACCGCAAAATTCACTGATATTTTCAAACAAAAAACATTGGATTTAAGACTAATTGACAAAATATTGATGTTTTTGGTCCGACTCTCAAACGTCAAGATTTCTGAAGGCTTTGAGAAAAGTGTCGTCAAAATGATCACAACATCAATGAATCACTTGTTTTCAAATCACCACAACTTTTACGCTAAATATCTAACTTTGAAAGCAATGAAAACCATTTCATTGAAGTCCAAACGGATTGCGATTATCACTGAATGCTGTAAAGACAACCAAACACTGAAACAACAGTTCACTCATTATATTACGATAATTCGAGTAATTTTTTAATCAAATGTTTATTAATTAAAATAATTAATGATTTTATTTCTCATATATTTCTCAGAGAAACCAATTAATGGACAAAAATGTGATCAAAACTTATTTACAAAATACGATTGCATTGGAAGTCAAGCCTCGAAGGTATGGCAGAAGTGATGACAACTCGAGTCCAATGAATGCGAAGAATAAGAATAAAAAGAGACGAAAAATAGTCGACGAATCGGATGAAGACTTTGACGACAGTCTCGATTTTATGGTCGAAGCCATGGAAGAGGGCTTTAATGGCGCCGACACTCAATGAGTCCTTGGATTCAGTCGTCTTCCTCTTCAGGTCTAAGACTTCCGAACACTTCTCTCGGAACCATCTTTTGCTGGATATCTGTTAGAAACAAACCATTCATTAGTTATTAATTATTCGTAAAATTTTTGGTAATTATTTTAATTATTTGTAAATAAAATACTATTTTATTATAACTGAAAGCCTACTGACCGGTCGACTTCTTAGCGCCGGTGTCCTCCCCGTCATCCGCGTCCTCCTCTTCATCCTCGTCGTCGTCGTTGATATCGATTTCGTCGGGATTTGCTGTCTTAAAACTTATTTACAAAATACGATTGCATTGGAAGTCAAGCCTCGAAGGTATGGCAGAAGTGATGACAACTCGAGTCCAATGAATGCGAAGAATAAGAATAAAAAGAGACGAAAAATAGTCGACGAATCTGATGAAGACTTTGACGACAGTCTCGATGTTATGCTCGAAGCCATGGAAGAGGGCTTTAATGACACTCAATAAGTCCTTGGATTCAGTCGTCTTCCTCTTCAGGTCTAAGACTTCCGAACACTTCTCTCGGAACCATCTTTTGCTGGATATCTGTTAGAAACAAACCATTCATTAGTTATTAATTATTTGTAAATAAAATACTGAAAATAATATTGACTTTCGGATGACTGGCCAGCTGAAGAATCGCGGCCACAGGAGGGGCAGTAGGCGCAGGAGGAGAAGTAGGAGCAGCAGCAGCAACTATAGCTAAAGCAGCCCTAAACGACAGAACGGCAGCGAATCGACGATCTCTTCGACGGCTTTTGTGGTCGACTTGACAAACATAACCGCACTCTTCTGCTGATTGGCTCTCATGTTATTATCGGCGTTCGTCTCGACGACACTGCTCTCCAACGCACTCATGCGAGTGACCGCATCGGACGGCTGTCCACCGCCGGGATTAACGGCGGCCAACATCTGGGCGGACATGTAGTTGACTTGAGTGTTGAAGGTGGCGGCCACTGAGCGCTTGATGCGCAGCATCTCGCGAATGGTGTCTTCGTTGCCGTGTTTTATCTCAAACTCCTTCCACGTGTTCCAGAAGTTGGCGGACGTCCGCGGGTCACACATTTGGCTGCAGTGGCCGTATATGGCGCGAGCCCTGTCTATCTCACCCAACTTGCGCTCCAACTCCGCGAACCGGACGCACATCTCCTGCGCCTGGCTGTCGGACAGGGCGTCGATCGCCTTCTCGTAGATCTGTCGCGTGTGAGTGACGCCAAACATTTGGGACGCCTTCCGCACAAACACGTTATACATGTCGAAGCGCTCGTCGGCGGGGACGGCCTCCACCGCGCGGTCGTAGATATTCATCGCGTGTTTCGCCAAACCGTACGCCTCCTCGCACTTCGCGTATAACAGGTATATAGTCTTCGCGTACTTCGCGGGACAGTCGGCTAAACACTGCTCGAACAGATCCCTCGCCCGCTCCAACTTCGAGCCCTTATACCTGTCCATGAATTTCGTTAAATACGTGTTCCATATGTCGTAGACGTTGGGCCACCGGAACAGCGACACCCCCTTCTCGTACGCTTTGAACGCCTCCTCGAAGTAATTGAGTTCTTCGAGGAATAGGCCGTAATTGATGATTATCTGCGGTGTGGCTATCCTTAGCTCAATGATGCGGTCGTAGACGGCTTTCGTCGTCGTGAACGTCCCGAAGCTCTCCTCCAAGTCGGCGAACATCGACCACACCTTCAGACTCTTGTGGAGCCGATTCTGCGCCGTTTCGCTCGCGTCGTAATAGCCCACCCGCTTGGCGGCGGTGCCTCCGGGCGGGGCGGCCGTCGCCCTGTGCATGAGCGCCAGCGCCGCCTTCCAGTGGTCGTGTCTCAGCTCCATCTCCGCCCACTCGCACCACACGGCCGCCAACTCCTCAACCCGAGTGAACGCCGTCTGCGTCGCCCTCTCGAAGATGACCCGCGAGTCCTCCAACTGATCGGCCTTTTCATAAAACTTGGCGAAACTGATCCAAAGAGTGTGCAGTTTTCCCGACGACTGCTTCGGGTCGACGGTCTGCACGGCTTCGGTGAATACTTCCACCACTTTCGCCGGCTTCGACTCCAAGAGCGCCACCCGTTTGTGCCACTCGTCCACGTTATGCGGGTTCTGGCGTAAGGCCACCGAATTCAACAGCAATGGCCGCCTCTCTATGAGCTCCTCATAGCGGGCCAGACGTAGCTCGAGGTCGGCGTCGTCCTCATCGGTCACACTCTCGGAATCCATCTTCGCTTTAATCAACTGCTCCTCACTCTGGGCGTAGGCGTCGAACACCTGCGAGAAGTCTTTGATAGTCATGACGGACAGCACCGCCTCTTCGTACACATCGCGCGCCTTATCGAAGAGACCGCTGCGGATGTGATACTCGGCTAAACTGATCCAAAGCATCGCCTGCTCGTCGGTGTAGCGCTTAATGCCTTCCCTGAGAATGGCCTCCGAGTTGAGTGAACACACTTTGTCCGGATTCTTGCAGATGATGTCTGCCAATTCCGTCCACAACTGGTGCCTCGATTTGCCCGCTTTGGACACCCAGTCGTCTCGATTCACGACACGCGCCAACTGGACGGCCGCCTCATCCACGCGCTCCACACCAATCAAGTACTGCACGTAATCCTCGGCCTCTTCCGGCTGTAACTTCAGGTACCGTTTGTAGAGCCGGACCGCAGTCTCCGGGATGTCGTACTCGCGGATGAGTCGCAGATACAGCGGCCAAACGCGGTTGTGTTGTGTGATGGGCAGCGCCTGTAGGGCCCGGTCCAGAGTGCGCCGACACCTCGTGATCCGGTTCTGAGACATCAAGAACTCGGCGAAAGTGATCCAAATTCGCGGCATTTTGTGCATAAAAACCAACGATCGCTCGAAACAGTTGTTCACGTCTTCGGCGGTGGGATCCGTCGCCGGTTTGCCACTGATTTGGGCCACTCTTTGGCGGAGGAATGCGATCCACAGCTTATAACTGCCGGGGAGTTCCCGGAGGGCCCTCTCGTACACCATATTCAGCGCCTCCGGAGTCGAGTCCTTCTTGTGCGACGCGTAACGCATCCAATGCTTCACCGAAAACGGGTTCCGAAGGATGTCCTCCTCGAAGGCCAGGTCTTCGGCGCTCTTAAGACGTGGAAAACAATGGTTTAAACGGTGAACACATGCGGGAGAGACCGACAACTCGTGTCGCGTCTCATCCGTCGGATGTCTTACCGGAAGAAAGCATTTCCTCATCTCTTCGTACTCTCTGTCGTCCATCTGATGTCCGTCTTTGTGGTGATAATCGATGGCAACGTATATCTCACACAATGTTTACAAAACGTGAGAGTCTGACGTCATTATAACGATAACTATTCACACATTACGTGACATTCAATGCACACACATTTGCCCCCCAATTATGTCTCAATGATATCATATGAATATTTGTGCCCATTATGTGCCCCTCTCTCCCCTTCCCTTTCATTCAGTGCACGTTATCTGTGAACGAATGCCATTCATTGACTGCCCTCTCATTGAAAACACATTTGATTTTCAATTCATTCAACGATTAATTGAAACCAATTATGAAGTCATCCGTCGGTTCGCGTCTTCACTGTCACCACAAACGGGTCCACAACTCGACAGTCAAGTGATTGGCGGACATCACACACACACTCACAGACATTGTGTGACAAACACTGCGGAAGAATGTCTTCGCGAATGCCATGCAATCACCCGATGAGTGGTTGTGTGCCATCCCTGCCCTCCATGTCCTCCGCAGCCATACCCTCACCGCTCATGCCTTCAGTGCCGCCAATGGTTGCGATGAACGGCTGCGACCAGTGGTCAGCCGTTTGGACGACTCCTCCCAATCCGTACCAACCCTTCGCTTATCAGCCATTGAGCGGACAGTCGGCCATCGGTTCCCAACCGATGCCATCATATGTGATGAATGGCTTCAACAACCCCTGGAATGCCATGTCTTTAATGAGACCACAAATGAGTCCCTTTTTGGCCACAAATTGTGCCGAAAGTCACCCACTCTTCGGAGCCATGAGTGCACTGACGGCCGCCGCGAGTGTGCCGTCCCTTCCGTCGCAAAGATATCCTCAAAGTTGTGATAATAACGGCTCTAATGGTTCGCAAACGCAACGCAACAACACTTATAACACGTCTTTCGATGTCTTAAGCAGTCATTCGTCGCATCAGAAGAAGCTATACTCGAGTCATAAGAATCGCGAGTCCTATGAAAGAGTGGACACAAACAGAGATCACAAGAATCGCCGCAAACGAGACTTCAGTCACAAAACGAGTCATCAGTTGAGCGATAAGTCGAGACACAAACCAAACGAACGGATCTCTGATCGCAGAGACCATTGTCTGTCGGATAAGACATCGGATGCGAAGCCAAACAAAACTGGAGACAAGTCGTCAGAACCCGAGTCTAAGCGGAAGAGGTATCCGAAGAGTAGGTCCAGAGAAGAGACACCGAAAGCGAGTAACGAAGACAACAGACATTCCTCGCGAGTGAGCAAAGAGTCGACGGATAGGACGCAGACGTCGGCCACAGAGGCGACGGATGAGGTGTTGCCGAAAGCCGTCGTCGAGTGGATCCGATGTTCGCCTTCAGAGCTATTCTATGAGTGCCGAAGAGATAACGCGGAGTCCGTGTCGGCCACCAAACGGCTCATTGACTTACAGAAGAGGTTTCGCTACGAATTGATCGAAAGGGCCGAACGGGCCGTTCAGTCGAAGCCCAAGTTTGAACTCCCGGTGCGAACCGTTCGCCTCAAAGCTCCCAAACCAGGTATCCATCGATTGACTCATTGATTGGTTTGTGTTTTGCATTCAAATGAGTGTTAATCGCATTGACTGTCAGTCTTAAGCAGCGATTCCTCGAGTTGTGGCGAAAGTGACAGCAATGACGACGACTGCGAAGACACGGCTTATGAGGAATTGGAGCGCAAGAAGAGACACCCCTTAAGACTTCACGAGGAGTTGTGGTTCAATGATGTCGGAGAGGTATACCACTAGTCATAGTCATAGGCCTTGCCTTTCGCACCCCTTTCCCCACCCTTTCTATCGATTTGATCGCAATTTGAATGAATCGTTGAACGAGTGGTCGAACGGAACCACTCGTCCAGAGCTCAACCACTCCTTGAGATCGCAATCAAAAGTGTCTTCAAATTTGATGTGAATATAACGAGTCGTTTGAATTGACTTTTGTTTGCGTCGACAGATGAACGACGGGCCGCTGTGTCGGTGCAGTCAAAAGGCGCGTAAGACCGGCATTCGTCACGGCATATACCCGGGTGAGGAGCACCTGGAGCCGTGCGACCCGCTCGCCAACAACCGGCACCGCCTCCACCACTACCGCATCCACATCACGCCCGACACCAACTTCGCCACCAAATTCCCGACAGTCATCGCACACGACGGCCACGAGTTTGTCTTCGAGGGCTACTCGCTGTTGAGTCACTGGCCGCTCACGGATCCCATCGCCTGCAAAGTGATCCGCTTTAACATCGAGTACACCGTGACGTTCGTCGCCGAGCGCTTCCCCGCCAACTTCGCCGTCGAAGACCTCGAACTGTTCGCGCGGTTCGTCTTCGCGGAGACGCTCGAGTTGGTCGACCTGAACCTGAAGGCGCACCGGGAGGGCGAGGACTCGTGTCCGCGCTTTCACTTTTTGCCCCGTTTTGGGCGACCCCTCGACGACAACGGGAAGGAGTTGTTGTCAATGAATGTTGTGTTGCAGTNGTTTGAATTGACTTTTGTTTGCGTCGACAGATGAACGACGGGCCGCTGTGTCGGTGCAGTCAAAAGGCGCGTAAGACCGGCATTCGTCACGGCATATACCCGGGTGAGGAGCACCTGGAGCCGTGCGACCCGCTCGCCAACAACCGGCACCGCCTCCACCACTACCGCATCCACATCACGCCCGACACCAACTTCGCCACCAAATTCCCGACAGTCATCGCACACGACGGCCACGAGTTTGTCTTCGAGGGCTACTCGCTGTTGAGTCACTGGCCGCTCACGGATCCCATCGCCTGCAAAGTGATCCGCTTTAACATCGAGTACACCGTGACGTTCGTCGCCGAGCGCTTCCCCGCCAACTTCGCCGTCGAAGACCTCGAACTGTTCGCGCGGTTCGTCTTCGCGGAGACGCTCGAGTTGGTCGACCTGAACCTGAAGGCGCACCGGGAGGGCGAGGACTCGTGTCCGCGCTTTCACTTTTTGCCCCGTTTTGGGCGACCCCTCGACGACAACGGGAAGGAGTTGTTGTCAATGAATGTTGTGTTGCAGTACTTGTTGGCCAACAATGAGCTCATCATCGATGAGAAGCGTTTGGATGACTACAGGCGGATGTCGGCCGACG
>CAJPVJ010000487.1:0-24360 GCA_905397405.1 Oppiella nova
TAAAATGTATACCAAAAAGCAAAAGCGTTTGACAAGAGTTGGACCAAAGGAAAGGCGCATTGAATCCAAAACACAAAAAGTCTGTTTGAAAAAAATGTCAGAACCGATGGCAGCGCTGTATTGAGTGTTAAATTTCTCCACATCTCTGCATTCATTTGAATGGAAACAACTTTTTTCCAACGAATCCCCTCTCTATCGGTGAACACCAGGTGCCCAATAAAGGCCCAATAGAGACCCCACTCCCTCAGCTGTGTGTCTCTCACTTCAATGCCAAAAGCACTGCACTCTCTATCCATTGATTCATTACTCGGAATAAAGGATTGAACACAAGGACACACTTTTAGCTGGCTATCAAAGGATTTGCATCTCATAAAAAGGGTCGGCACTCATAATAAGCCCGGTGTGGCTGCGGTCTTCATCACAAGCTTTACTAATATTTAGAAAACAATGCATTGATTTAAGTGATAGTAAGAAAAGTTAGCTCATTGTATTGCCTAAAAATAAATCTCTTTATAAATATAGTAATACATTAATATAATAAAAACAATTTTCGGAAATACTCTCTCTCTCTCTCTCTCTCTCTCTCTCTCTCTATTTCTCTCTCTCTCTCTCTCTCTCTATTTCTCTCTCTCTCTCTCTCTCTCTCTCTGTCCGGAATGACTGGTATTCCTCAAAGAGAAGAGATTTTTGGAGAAATAAAACCAGAAGAAAGACAAGACTGAAGAGGTGGCCATCGCTGATGAGTGCAAACCTGAACGCTTCATGCAGTTCCGGAATGTTGAGGCAGAGCAGAGGCATAGGCTGTGCAAAGAGCGCACATATACTATAAAAGTTAGTTTATTTTCTTAATACAATAAGTGGTAATCAATTGCATCATTAAAACTTGATTTGAAAATGTGAACTCATTTTTTCCATCACTTAAATACTAGCGAATAAATACCGATTACTCCTGGTATACACCAAACACACCGTTTTGTTGTTTATTTGAAATATTTATTTTAAAAATTCAATCGACGAATAACTGGTATGTGTCTTGACATCCAGTTTATGAAAAATATTTTTTAAAGTTTTTAAGTGGCATTTAATATGAGTGTCATATAAATTATATAAATTTCTAAATGCATTTACTTTAAGATCACAGTCAGTGACAAATATTTCCAAAAATATTAATTAATTTTTTATATTTGTTAAATATAAAACTCATTTATAGCACACTCATAGACAACTTATTATTTAATAATTTTTAAAATGTGTTTTATAGTAATTTACACTCAATATTTGTTTGAATTTATGTGCGGAACAAAATGTCTTTGAAGTTCAACAAAATCGCAAAAATAACTTTTAATTAGTTAGGATTTAACATTAATTTGTTTGTCATTTAATTTGATAGAAATATTTTCATATATAAAATGTTATTTTAGCATACTGTAGTTTCAAAAACTAAATTCCGCAAACATTCTGAATTGACAAATACTATATTAAAAATTATCATATATTAAACATTTAGCATTAAGAGTCAAATAATTAAATACATGAACTGATTATAAAAAAGTCAATTCCTGTAATTTTAAAATTTTTTATAGTATTAGTCATCCATTAATTCATTAATTATATAATAATAGGTCTGAGAATAGGGAACACGTGTTCTCTAAAAGCAATAAATTTGAAGATTTATTCGTTAAACACGTTAATTAAGTGTAAGATTAAGGCTATTATGCTTTAGGAGGCAATCATTTGCTAAATTATATTTTCATAATGTTTTCCAAATAAATTCAACTCATATTAACTCTTTATCTAATTTAAATCAAATTGTTTGCTCGCTATTGATGACAATCTGAAACCAATTTTTAGGAAATAAACTCTAATTTATAGCCAGTGAACCAAATTTTCATAATTTACACATTTTTTATCCAAAATATTGTGTTTAATGAAAGAGCCTTTCATTACATTTATAAATAACACGGAATTTCCGAAAATTGTTTTTATTATATTAATGTATTACTATATTTATAAAGAGATTTATTTTTAGGCAATACAATGAGCTAACTTTTCTTACTATCACTTAAATCAATGCATTGTTTTCTAAATATTAATAAAGCTTGTGATGAAGACCGCAGCCACACCGGGCTTATTATGAGTGCCGACCCTTTTTATGAGATGCAAATCCTTTGATAGCCACCTAAAAGTGTGTCCTTGTGTTCAATCCTTTATTCCGAGTAATGAATCAATGGATAGAGAGTGCAGTGCTTTTGGCATTCAAGTGAGAGACACACAGCTGAGGGAGTGGGGTCTCTATTGGGCCTCTATTGGGCACCTGGTGTTCACCGATAGAGAGGGGATTCGTTGGAAAAAAGTGGTTTCCATTCAAATGAATGCATAGATGTGGAGAAATTTAGCACTCAATACAGCGCTGCCATCGGTTCTGACATTTTTTTCAAACAGACTTTTTGTGTTTTGGATTCAATGCGCCTTTCCTTTGGTCCAACTCTTGTCAAACGCTTTTGCTTTTTGGTATACATTTTAGGTGAAAACATATGCCGAGGAGGAAGGTTAGCTTTTTTACTATCAGCTCAACTCTTATCTGAATTGATTGTTTACTCCAGAATTAAGTTCAGAAATTATTTGTTTATTACTAAAGCAAACGAAAGCTGTTTTAATATGACTTTTATATTTGTGTCAAATTAGTGGAAATAATGGGCGAAAAAAGTAGTCAATTGTGTTTAAAAAGTTTTGTATGAGTTTTGTTTCGCACGACAAACAGTGAGACCGCAGAAAAGCACTCATTAACTCATTACATACCAAAATGTATGTAAGAATACGGGTGTTGGGCGCCGACACTCAGACATATCATATAAATTGCTGCTCTATTAATGAATCCATGGATGAGTTACGCAAAAAAGTGGCCCAAAAACTCAATTACGACAACATTTCACTCGTCAGGCTCTTCTTCGACGGCAAAGAGGTAATTGTCGGACAGTTGCCATTGAATTGTAGACTTTTTGACAACTTTTCAAAATAGTTTTCATTATTATTGATCAATAGTTTTGATTATTAAAAATAATAATGTTTCTAAACATACAGTTAAATGATGGCTATTCCCTATACGAGTACAATATAAAGCTTAATAATGTGATTCACGTTATGCTTCGCTCGCAATCTCTTATGAACGAGAGGTCTATTACTATCAGCGACTCAATTATGGCTCAAAATAATGAGACCAATGCTGATGACTATAATAAGGATGAGAATGCCATCGAAGAGGACGACTATTATCGCATTGGAGATCATGTGGACGCTGTGGATGGGGAGACGGGGGCCTGGTTTGAGGCCACTATCATTAGGATAACGTCTAACTGTAGGACTTATGAACACAAATATTATGTAGATTTCGAGAAACAATCGATTGGTTCTAATATAGGACTAATGTTGCAACAAATAAGACCTCAATCGTCGAGACTTATATCGTATGAAGACATTAGGGAAGGGGAGGCAGTGTTGGTTAACTTTAACAATGATTCAGCTGAGGAAAGGGGTTATTGGTATGAGAGTTACGTCGAGAAAAAATTGCTAACAAAGCGAAAACTTTTTGCTTCCATACATTTGGCGGATATTGTACTCAAAGGACAAAAAATTCAATTCATTCACGAAATGTATAAAATAGAAACCAATGTTAAGATAACTGAGCGCTCGAGAGATAATGATTTACTTTTGAAATGCGGGCCCAAAACTAAACGTGAGTTTTATTTTTCAAACTCTATTTCTATTCACTTGAATCTATTGAATAAAATATGGTTTTATATACTATTAGTGCAAAAGTATACTAAAGAATAAACAAATGTTTTAAATAAAAACTTTTATTCGTGATAATCATATTTCAAATCAACACTACAGTACAGCAGGAGTTTAGTATTTGTTGAGCATTTAGTTAAATGTAAAAATACATGTTTGCAAATATATATTAGATTTTCATTTTATTATTTATTTTAATGAATGCATTCTCAACAGGATTTGAATAAATTTAAATTTATTTGCAATTCTCGAGTCAACTATTTGTGGAGTTATAGCTGTAGCACCGGTAACCCATTTTTCTCTGTCCGGTAACCTATTGTCTTACAAATATGATTGTAATTTTTATTTATAAAACATAACATTGTTTTTAGACAAACATTTTCAAAGCTAATCCCATGAAAAAATAAATACTGGATTCAATGCCAAAATCTACAATAAGTTGTATAACTGAAAGGACTGCCAGTATTTGCTCTTATAATTGAAATAAAATAAATAAATAAAACACAATGTAAATGAAATATTTGCACTTTTTATGTGGTATAAAATAGTAAGGAATTTAACTTTAATTGGAGAAGTTTTAAAAAATATGCACTTTTTTAAGGAGTTAACCTCAAATTATAAATTGAACACAAATAATATGCTAATTACAAAACTAAGTTTATAACTCAATTACTTTGTTGTATAATATTATAGCAAATGATGATTACATTGACAGGTAATACACCTCCGGATTGCAATGAATGCTCTGATAAGGCATCGCTTGACTGCAAGAAGTGTTCGTGTAATGAATGCGGAGCCAAATCTTCACCGGAAAAGCAGATTATTTGCGACGAATGTAACGCTATTTATCATATCTGGTGTCTTAAGACACCATTGGACACGATTCCCGACGAGGACTGGTATTGCGATGAGTGCGCCAACACTGATAGAAACCAATTGATTGCCATTCAATCGACTCAATTGAAGAGAAGGAAGAATAGTCTGAATCGCATCGGCACTAAAGATTGGGGTCGAGGGATGGCATGTGTGGGAAGGACTCAAATCTGTGACAGCGTTCCGAAGAACCATTTCGGACCCATTCCGGGCGTAGAGGTGGGGATGTGGTGGCGCTTCCGCTTCCAGGCCTCCGAAGCGGGCGTTCACTCGCCTCTCGTGGCCGGCATTCACGGCAAAGAGAACTCCGGCGCCTATTCTATAGTCTTCTCGGGTTCTTATGATGAAGATATCGATTTAGGGCTCGAGTTCTACTACACGGCATCGGGAGGTAAAGACTCGTCTCATAAGTGTCGAGTGGGAGGACCGCAGACTAAGGATCAGGAGTTAAAGCGTTGTAATAAAGCGCTGGCACTTAATTGTTACGCACAATTCAATGGTGAAAAGGGAGCCAATGCTGGGCTGGAGTGGCGAAAGGGAACTCCAGTTAGAGTGTTAAGAAGTGGCAACGCAAGGGGTGCCGCCAAGAAGTCACTATATTTGCCAAAAGTTGGCGTCAGATATGACGGAATTTATAAAGTGGTGAAGTACTGGTCACAAACGGGTGACTCAGGGTTTCTGGTTTGGAGGTATCTGTTGAGGCGAGACGACCCCTCACCCCCTCCCTGGACTGTTGAGGGCAAGAATCGCATTAAAAGACTCGGACTCACTATTATCTATCCCGACGGTTGGACGAAAGAGACCGCATCCAAGAGGTCTTATAAAATGGATGAAAAAGTTTTTAAAAATAAAAGACCAAAAATTGTGTCGTTTTCGATACCAAAGCATATATTAATTCTCATAGAAACCGATAAAATAAATAGAAAATTATGGCAAACAGTGATATCGCATACAAAAGACGGCAAAAAGGTATTTATTATTTTTTATTGAATTTTGAGTTGTTTGATTTATGTATGTTTTTTTGTTCCGGTTTATTATAAATAGAAATTCATCGAAAATGTTGAGTTAAACTTCAAATGTGTGTATTGTTTGGATGTCGTTAAGAGTCCGATAACCACTCATTGTTCTCATAATATATGCAAAGTATGTGAGAATTGAATACTTTTGAAATAATTATCACTAATTATCGTATATTAATACAATGTTAACGACAGGAATGTTTGGAGCAGTCATTCAAATCTGGAGTCAAAACGTGTCCCATTTGTCGATCAGAACTCAAGAATATTAGAAAATTTTCTATAAACAAGGAATTGAACCAAATATTATCGAAATTATTTTCAAGTGATATCATGAATAAATAATTAACACTATTATTATATAATAAAATTAATTATTTTAAAACTAAGTTCAATATACCGGTAAACATTAGATTGAAATGAATGCGTTTATTATTTAAAATATTGTAATTCTAATGAAATATATCATAGGATTGGAGAGAATTACAGAAATAAATATCTTTAAAAAATGATAAAATGAAACAAATTAATGAAAATCTTTTATTTTTCATAATTAAACTGATTTATGAAAACCCAAACATATAATTAGAAAACATATTAAAAGTGTTGATCAGTTGATTACTTCTTCATTTTACACAAGTATCTCAAGGGAAGCATTTTTATGTCATCCGAATCGCCAGAATTAAACGACACGACGCCCTCATTGCCGTCAATACTCAGTAGAGTTCCGGTGTTCTCGCGGTCCTCACCGAAGATTACTTTAAACTAAAAACCAAATTATCATTAAAATGGGATCAATTCAAATGCTGAACATCAGAACATACCTTATCCTCAGGTCCGGGCTGTACTGGTTCTAAATGCTCGGACAGTATGTTCACAACTCTGTCCTCTTTCAGTAGAAATACGGCACACATTCCGCCAGATATTCCCCTAACAATTCCCGTTTGGCCGATGAGGTCGTCGTCGTCGTGACAGTCTTTGATGCGAACCTCGATGTCTGTGGTCTGCCATTCCACTGAAAACGACTGTTCCATTCCGGCGCCGGGAGTTTGCGGGTTAAAGTGCGGCGATGAAACTCCTGGAGTCATCGGTGAGTAACCATAGCCTGTGGGCGATGGAGAGGGGCCTACACTGTGAGGCCCGTTGTAGGCGGGACTGGGAGTCATATATCCAGCGGAGGCAGGACTGGGAGCAGTGCCCGGGACGCTGTAAGTGGAGGGCGAAGGAGTGGCCGCCGGACCGTACGGTGAGTAGGAATGATCTGAAGAGGCGTACATTCCAGGAGTTTGTGGAGTGTATGGACCGCCCGGTGGAGTCTCGGGGTTTGGATACCCGGGTGTCGGAGGATTCATATACGAAGGGTTTGACGGAGAGGGTGACGGCTCGTCATAATCGAAATCAGGTCTGGGAGTAGTAGAAGCCGTTGGATCCCAAATAGAGGACGTGTGGACAGGCGTGCGCGACCCGTCGTGCATAGGAGTGGCGCCTCCTCCTCCATAAGCGGGTGTTCGTGAGCCGTCGTGAAGCGGTGTATTGGCCCCGCCATACATCGGCGTACGACTACCGGTGCCATACATTGGTGTCTGACTGCCATACATAGGCGTGTTTCTGGCATAAGTGGAGACACCACCGCTTCCTTTATCTGCACCGCCACTGCCGACGACCACAATACGTGTCTTATCGACAGTAATGGTCTGACACGTGGCGTGCAGTTCCACACGAGCTGTGGTTCCGATGGCGTCCTTAACGATACCGATGTATCCCTTATACGTTCCCTGAGTTATCTTAATCGTCTTCCCAATGAGCTCCAGATCCGAGCGGTCGCGACCGCCTTTGGAGCCACTGAACTGTCGATTCTGTCCGCCGCCGCCGCCGCTTGACGGGTGGGCCGGAGATTGTATTCGCGGAGACATATACCCGGCGCTGGTGTTCATAACACCGGACGCTGACAGGGGTCTGGAACCGCCGGCGAGTATAAGATGTCTGGTTTTGCAGACAAAAATACCGCCGTTTTCTAACATCATTCGCGAGTATAGAAAGGCTGCGTTGCGGTACAAGTGCTTAATCTCTCCCTGCCTTCCGGAGTGCGGGCCGTCAATCACCTTCACGTGGTCTTTCACTTGGATTTGGTTCTGTTCCGAATCGAGTGCCACCGCTCGTCGGGAGTCCCTCTTCTTGGAAACGGCCTGATGTTTGACGTGAACTAACTTTCCGTTTTGGTTCAGTATCTGAAAGTTCTCCTTCTCTAAGCGCACAATCACACCGACAGTCTGTGCGTCCATTTGCACCAAATCTCCCCATTGGAACTGACCCATAGTGTCCACACCAGTGGCCATATCGGCGCACAATTGCAAGTCTTTGGGCAATACCTTTAACTCATGCATCGTTAGGTCAGAGAACAGTACGATCTGAGTGTCCTCTACGCGCACTATGAGTCCGGTGTCGCCCTCATATCGGCCGGCGATCACCTTCACGTGATCACCCATTTTGAAGTATTTTCGCAGTTCGTGCGCCTGAAAGTCGAGCGGATCCGTGAGGTCTTCGTGTTTGGGAATCATTGTTATCTTATTGCCGTCAATAGTAATGATCTTTCCCTGGAGGTGAGCCAACTCTCCCTCACAGACCTCAACGGTATCGCCCGGCGAAAAGCTGTGACCCTTGTCCTCAGCGACAGTGCTTTCACTCAACTGTAATTCAATGCCTTCCGGGTGTTCCTCAAACTTCTCCAACTCAGAGAGGGTTGGCTTCACGCCATCGATCAGCAGAGCAGTGGTGGTGAAGGCTTTGTACAGAAAACCTCTTCGGTATCGATTGGCTTCGAAGATAATAAAGTCGCCGTCGTTTGTAACCTCCCCTCCAATGGCGCGAATGGCGTCCATATCGAAGAGCTTAGGCAGCGGTCGTTTCATCCGCTTTCGCTTCTGACTGTCGTTCTCATTGGACGCCGCCCTCAACGCACCCCTCAGTCGCGTGTAATCTATTCTGGGAATCAGCTTCAGATGGACCTGATTCTGGGCGGTGTCCACATAGTCTACTTGTCCCAAGTCGTCCTTATAGAGACCTCTCTTCAGACGCACCCATTGGTTCACTTTGATCTGAGAGTTATCTTTAGTGACGCGCAACACATCCGTCATCTCATTGATGGGAACCATAGTCTGCCTATAGATCCCAAGCCTTAGGTTTCCCATCCCTTGGATGGCTTGCTTCACGTGAGTCTGTTTGAAGGCCTCGATATAGATGTAGCCTTTGATACCTTCGGGTGCGACGACTGACTTGATAGGCAACGGCTCATCGGTGGTCGAGAAGGCGATGAACTTTCGCATGAGCTGTAAAACCGTTGCCTTCTCTTCGCCGATCTTACACTTAATCATCCATAGGTTGGGGTCTTTGACGCCCGGCATCAGCGCCTGTTGCGTGATATCGTCGGGCAGATCCACGTCCCCGTCGTAGCCCTTCTCGGCCGCTGAGGTCTCCGCGTATTTGCGGCGATAGTAGTCCTCAATCTCGTCCTCTTTCTGCGAGTTCCACATCATATGAATGCGTCGGTGAGACTCCATATCCCTCTGCGACGAGTCATCCAAGTGTTTGTTCTTCTCGATTATCTCATCGGCCCCGTCCTCCCACTCCTCGTCGTCCTCTATCTCGTCGTCCACCTCCGCCTCGTCTAATATGAAGCCTCCATGTCGCGGTTTCTTACGCTTCCGGCGCCGCCGACCGCTCAAGTCGTCTTCGTCCTCCTCATCGTCGTAGTCGTCTTCATCCAAGTCCTCCCCTTCCGGCTCCTCCTCGTCCGCCACTTCCGGCTCTTCTCTCTCCACTTCTTCGGCCTTTGGATTCAATGGACAATCGGTCAATGAAAACAATGCTACAAAAGGGTTCATGCCTCAGATACATACCTCGTTGTCATTGTCTGAGTCTCTGTTGGACTCCTCGCTGTCCGACATTGTCTTCAGTGGTCGTCAATGTGTTCAATGCAATGGCAATGGATTTGAATGAGTCTTCAGTTCACTTCAATTGACAATCACTTCACAGATCAACACAAATGCAATGCATTTACGGCCGACCAGTGCTCTGTTGACAACAGACTGTTGTATACATACAATCCAATCACTATATGTGTTGAGTGACTATTTCATAAACCAATGTTCAATAGCTTTACCCCACTTCCTATTAGCATAAAAGGTACTAAACCTCGAACACAAATAACACATTATATGACATAAAAGAGTAGCTCTAATTGGTTGGACTTGTGATGCATTGAATGAAGTGGTGAAGTGTTGCACTGAATTCAAAGTGTGGACACAATTGTGGGCAAACCTAACCTAACCTAACATTAGACTTACATTTGCTTCTCAATTGAATGCATTGACTCAACACTTAACAAAATGCAGAATATTCTGCACTCAACCCAACACTTCATGAATATGACCACTATTTGTATGAATGATTAGCTGTGAATATATGAATAATTGACAATTAATTAGTAAAATAAACCCAAAATTGTGGTGAAATTTTGATATGAATTGAACGATAAGCATCTTTTAGGCATTCAAATCAGATGCAATACAAAGCAAACTCTTATATAATACTGTATTCATACTTTTTAATCGCTTAAATTTTTATTACATTTAGAAAGTGAGTCAAACTATTATTTTTAGACACAATTCTTAATGAATAATATTCTTAATGATAATCCAATCAAATGTATGATAAGTTTGTTTAGTCGGAGGAATCGGTCGAAACAAATACGGAGAGAGTAATGATAAGTGTGAATGAAAGTCATAATTATAATTATAAACTATAAAATTATGGAAAAGTAATGGTCATCAAGTTTGCAATCATTAGTAACTAATGAATCACAAGATTTTGCTAAAAAATAGTTAGTATTCGGCAATGAGTTGATAGCAATAGACAGTGAATGGCATAGAAAGCAGTGAACGAGTGGTGACTGTAATGACTGCAAGAATGCAATGAATGCGAGAATAGAGTGAAAGTCACGCGAAATGAGTGAAGAAGTGATTCAAAAAGTGATATAAATTGAGAATTCGTTGTCATTTGGAAAACCGTTTCGTTTGAATCACTCTTTCACTGCCTTTTCATTGAATCTCTTGAGTCTCAAGACTATCACCGCATCACCACTGCTCTCATACCACTCGTACACCACTCGAGTGCGCACATCACCGCCAACTGATCCCCACATCCACTCGTATAACCAGTGATCGTGTGAGCGATGGCACCGAAACCGCATTCCGTGGAGTCGTTGAACCCAATGACTGATCCGACGCCGAAGACAGCGCTCGTGAGGGCGGGTCTGCACCTCAAGAATGAGCGCTTCCTCTCGTGCTCTCAATTCGTGCCGAGACCTGGCTTTGGACACAACGGGCGCCGCATTGTCATCAACACCAACCACTTCTCTGTTGACTTCAACCACAAGAAAGTGATCTACAGATACCTGGTGTCCATCGAGTGTCTGCCGCTGGCCTTCAAGCTGTCGGCCGCCGGAGACGAGAGGAGACGCTTCCGGAAGCTGTCGGAGAAGTTGTGTCGCGCCGTCGTCTCGAAAGCCATTGACGAGAACCAGTCGTACGGAAAGCTGTTCTACAATACGTGTCCCGTCTATGACGGCTCCAAATCCATGTTCTCTTGCGGACCGCTCATCGGTATCGCCAGCGATGGTAAGCCGACCCGTATTCTCGTGGAAGTGCCGGACGACCAGTCGATGGACTCGCAGTTCGCCGTTATTATCAAATACACGGCAAATACGATAAGTCTGAACGGTTTGAAGCTATACTTCGATAAGAAGACGAACTCCATTCCCTTCGAGCACATCCAGGCGCTCAACATTGTGCTCAGACAGGGACTCATTGGCTCCAAGATAGCCATCGGTCAGTCCCTATTCAACCCGTCGCCCGACAATCGCATAAACATCGGCGGAGGGAAGCAATTGGCGTTTGGTATCTATCAGTCGCTGAGACCCTGTGTGGGCGGCGCCCAACTGGTGGTCGACCGCTCGTGCACTGCCTTCTGGACCAACGGAACCATTGAGGACTTCGTGAAGAGTCTGTTTCCGTTCAAAGAATGCGAATCAATGATGAGATACAAGTGGAACGACTTCGAGAGGAAGCGCATCGAACGCGAACTCAAAGGCCTGTTCATCGAAGTGAGTCATCTTCGGTTCCACAAGAAGTACAAAGTCCACGGAATCAGTCGAGAGGCCGCTCAAGACATACGCTTCGATTGGACCAAAAGGGGCCGAAGAGGTGAGAAGGTATTCGAGGGCAACGTCTCTGTCGCCGAGTATTTCAAACAGGAATACCACGAACTGAAAGCCCCGCACATGCCCTGCATTATCGTCCGCTGCGGTCAGAGACCCACGTATTTCCCGATAGAGGTGTGCCGTTTGGCCAGTGATCAGCACGTGAGCCGTAAACTCCCGCCGCAACAGACGGCAGAAATGATCCGATTGTGTGCCTCAACGCAACCCAAAGAGCGCTTCGAAACCATCCAAAGGGCGGCCAAAGACATCGCTCTCAACCAGAAATGTCTCAAATATCTCAATGAGTTCTCACTGAAGCTCTCGACCCAACCCATCGGTATGTCCGCCCGAGTGCTCGACGCGCCCGCACTCCTCGAGAGGAATGGCAAACACTGTCTGCCCAGAGATGGCAAGTGGAGGATCGGACAGTTCTATAACTGCGTGGACGTCAAGAAGTGGATTGTCGTGAATCTCGCGAATCTTGAAGACTATCAGATCACGAATTTCATCGATACGCTCAAGAAGTACGGCCAACAGATTGGTATGAATATCAACGAACCCATCTGTCGCGTCAAAATGAGTTATCAGAGGGGACTCCTCAAGGTATGCGCCATTCACACACTCCCCTGTCCTCCCGTTTCTCTATTGTTTATGTCTTGTATTACAGGAGAAGCTCTTCGATAGGGCCGAAGAGAAGTACGGTTTCGTGAATCTGTTCGTCTTCTTAGGCATCGAATCAGACGAATGCTATTATGAGATCAAGAAGTGCGGAGACATCGACATCGGACTCACCACTCAATGCATTCGTAAGCATAACGTCTTAAGAATGAATCAGTCTTTGGCCACAAATATACTGCTGAAGATCAACACAAAGAT
The DNA here is from genome assembly GCA_905397405.1 of Oppiella nova. Classification (NCBI taxonomy): domain Eukaryota; kingdom Metazoa; phylum Arthropoda; class Arachnida; order Sarcoptiformes; family Oppiidae; genus Oppiella; species Oppiella nova. The sequence goes on from CAJPVJ010000487.1 coordinate 12,811, forward strand.
GGGCGGAGAGAACCTGTGTTTAGCCACTTTGCCTCCGATTGTGGGCAACAAACGGGTCATTGTTATCGGTGCAGATGTGGCCCATCCGTCGCCTTCAGACAAACTCTGCGCTTCTGTGGCGGCCGTCGTCGGCAATATCGACGCGAATTGTATCAAACATTACGCGACTGTCAAAGTCCAGCACCGATATCGCGAAGAGATCATCAATGAATTGGACGTTTTGGTGAATGAGATACTCCGCGAATACCAGCGACACAACGGAGAGCTCCCGCAGGAGATCATCTTCTATAGGGACGGCGTCAGCGAAGGCCAGTTCATGTATGTCATGGACTTCGAGATCAGGAAAATAAAGCTCGCCTTCCAGTCCCTCGGCGTCGGCTATAACCCGAAGTTGACGTTCATTGTGGTCCAGAAGAGACACCACACGAGGTACTCATCACACCATTCAATGAGTCATACAGTCATTAATCCTTTTGTCTTCAGATTCATTCCGGACGACGACAAGGATGGCGTCGGCAGAGGGAAGAACATACCGCCCGGAACTATAGTCGACAATGTGGTCGTCCATCCGACCGACTTTGACTTCTACCTGTGCTCTCATGAGGCCATTCAGGGCACCTCTCGTCCATCGCATTACTACGGTATTCATTGACTCAGTAATTATAGCTATGAATGAGTACTGATTGCCATTTGTTTGCCATTTGTTTGCCATACAGTTCTGTACGACGAGAACAAGTTCGGTGCGGACCAACTGCATGAGCTGACGTACTACCTGTGCCACACATACGCCCGGTGCACCCGAAGCGTGTCGATCCCTTCGTGTGTATATTACGCCCATTTGGCGGCACATCGAGCGCGCGGTCACATCAATGGCTCGTGCGGTGACTCGGATTCGGGCTCTTCGGGCGGCAGTCCTAACATGCGATGGTCTAAGAGAGTGGTTCCCAACTTCGATAATCTGAGCCAAAAGATTAACGTAAGAATGGATCGCAAGAGTTCTATGTATTTCTGTTAAAAGCCGACTCTTCGCCCACTCTTCTCTCAAAACACCTCTTTATCTCATTCTTTCAATTATTACTAAATTTTTGCCTAAAATATTGTTTTATCGCGTTTAATTGCCATTTGAGTTATAATTTATGACTAAATTCTTATTGTTTTTTGTTTAAAATATTTATTTTATTAAATGAAATCTATTTTTAATTCATAGATACAAATATTTATTGAAAGAATTGTATTTTAAAATTTTTATACAAAAATAAACATTTTATTTATTAATTTTGTTGAGTTTTTACTTTTAAAACTTTTCCCGCCAAAAAATAAATGGTTTAAACCATTTGTCTATTTTTTATGCTTGTTAATTATAATTAGATAAATGTTTGTCATAATATTTTGTGCATTTGCATACTAAAAACTAATGTGAAAATGTTTTCCCAACAAAAATTATTGTTTTAACACACACTAAATGACAGAAATAGCCTATAATTGTAACACCAAATCATGATATCTTTTAGTTGATTTGAAATCAAAGTCAACCAAAAAAACTTCATGAAAAGTATAATTAAGGAAAAAACCCATAGTTTTGCGAAACAAAATTATATATGAGTTTGTTGTGCACTACTAATGCAACACTCGTTTTATAAATCCAATCAAATGATGGGAATATTTCACAGCAATTAAAATGTGAGCATTTAATTGACACTTGGATTGAATGGTGAATCAATCGGATTAAGTCTTTCATTACGCTTATCATTAGAGACATTGACTGACTTTTTCTCACAAACAGTATAAAACTGTATACTGACTTATGTTCTTGACTTACTTTACACAAAGTTTTGTTTTTTAGAGTTTTGTTGTATTCAAATCAAATCAATTTTAAGTAGTTTTTGTCAAAAGTTTTACTTTTCTAACATCTCCATGAAATTGTATTCAGACTCATATCCTCATATCGAAAATATTGTATGTATTTTATTCAATATATTTTGTGACATGTTTTTGATTTTAACCTATTTATTATTGAAATTGAATTAAATCATTCTAATTGATAATTTTAAAAGTGGAAAACAAATATGACAAAACATGGTTATTGTTTATAAATATTACAATAATAGTGATAATTAAACATTAAATGGAAATATAATTGATTTGAAAGCAAATAACTTTTAAACACATGAATAATCGCTGGGAATAAGTGTTGGGAGAAAACAAATGAGTTCTCAATATAGTGTTCCAAATATAGGACTCATTGTATTTGTATTGACAAAAACAATACAAGAAGTAAAAAGTTTTCCGCAATAATTATTTAATCGAAATTCAATCTAAAATACTTTTAACTATCGGTTGAGCGATCACTTGTGTTAACAGTTTTAATATTAATTCAATTAACAGCAGATTTATAATTGTCCACTTTTGGACTGTAAGAGTGTTCAGGGTTCTTTTTTACAATTGCCTTGGACACATTTTAAAAAATTTACTATTCAATCGTGAACGCTATTTGAAATATGTTCTCTACACTAAACGTTTAAATTTTATGATTTATTAAACTATATTGTACAGTATTGTAACTTATATAAATATAGAAAATAATTAAACTCATAATAAATTAAACATTAAATTTTATAATTTTTTTAAAACACATGTTATTTTAGCCAATTATCGTTTATTTTTTTAATTAGACTTACAAAATATAAAAATATGTTCAAAAACACATTAGTTTAGCTAATTATATGTGTTTATTTTAAATTTTATTTTGATTTATAACTAACTTTCTATTATGTTTGATTAAGAAAAAAAAATTAAAATAGGTATCAATTTGGAATAATTATGAAATTGTTATTAAAACAAGAGTTAAAATATTATTTTTGGTAATAGTTTGATTTTGGTTTTTAATTGAATTATGCAATTGTATTAGAACTTCCGGTAAAATGTTAAATTTCAATTCTTTTATAAAACAATTTTAAATTTAATAACTTTTTATTCTAAGCATATATTTTCATTTTAAATAAAAAATATATAAACTTAATTAAATTATTAAATGAATATTGCAATATTAAAATAAACATATTGAAAAATATTTTAAGATTTAATAAGTAGTGAATTGAATTCAAATTTTGATGAGATAACCACAGATCTAAGGTTGGTTTAAACTTTAAATTACAAAAACATTTGCAATGAGTACTAAAACAATAATAGATATTTGCATTTTAATGTTTAATATTCTTGCATAATATTCAAAAATAGACCGTAAATATGATAATTGTATAAAATTAAAAATTGAATATTTAGTATCCCTTCAGTGAACACATTGATTATGTGTCAATAAATGTCAAATAACATAGAATTATATGACGAGCAATAATAATGAATTGATCCAAGACTAAGCCCACCTCCCTTTCCATTCCTGTTATTTCTTAGAGAAAGTTATTTGTAAAAACTTTAGTCCTATTGGTTGTAAATGTGTGATATAATACAAATTCATTCATTAGCACAACGGCTTCAAAATCTGTGTCAACAGTTATTTCTGATTACAAAATTAATTCCTCAAAATTATACCCAAAATTCTGTCAAAACGTTCACTTTCTTTGCGATAATTATTGTTTTTGGGAAAATGTTATAAATTATAGAAATTGAAGAAATACTGTTGATATTAACATCTTTTTAGTCCGTGTTTTATATACATTTAATGCATTTATTATTAATATAGCTGTGATTTTAATCCATTGTTAACAATCTAACTTTGGATTTTAATTCAATTGTGTCACAATGGCTCAATTTCTAAATACGACCACGGATATTTATTCATGGCTTATGTCCAAGGGAGGTGAGTGATCAATTTAATGTCATTTTATTTTATTTTGATAAAGTTATGGAAAACATCTAAAATTTAAACTATAAATATATATCTTCGTATTTAATTTAAAAGTTATATTAGTTAGTTATTTTAATAAAATATAATAGAGAAACAATAAGCTTTAAATTAAATTGCTAATTTTTAATTTTGCAACACAAAATATAATATAATATAATTTATTTATTATTTTGATTTAAATTACCTTACTAATTAAAATTTAATTTTATTAATTTTGTTAATTTAATTCACTATAAATATTTCTATACAATTATCCAGTGTAAAACAATTGTAATCTTCTAATAATTTTTAAATTATAAAATTAAATATTTTACTTTAAATATGAATATTTTAAATATGTATATTGCAAATCTCTCAATTATCTCTATTAATAAATTTGATAATTAATAATATGCTTAGAGTTCAATGTATAGTCAGTTTAAGATTTATGCATCAATGAACCAATACTTTTAAAATTAATTAATTAATTTGACACAAGCACTATAATTATCTAGATAATTGCTATTTAAAATATCAATTTAGATAAATCATGATGAATATAATATTTAATCAATTAATAATTTCTAATAACATTTATTTTCAAAGACCGGCGGACAATGGAGTGGCCGTTATTGGGCTCTCCCGTTCCCATTCTGGCCATTATATTGTCGTATATCTACTTTGTCAAAGTGTTGGGTCCGGCCTGGATGAGGGATAAAAAGCCATTCAGGATCGAGGGATTAATTGTTATCTATAATCTAGTAATGGTTGTCACATCGGCTTATATTTTCATAATTGTATGTATTTTTTATTTTGAAATATTTTGACATTTATCTGTGTTTTAGACTACAGTACCTGTTTGTTAGACAATATAATAAACATTGACATGAATATTTTTGTATTGAAAGGGCGGGCAAATGACATATTTTGGGAAATACAGCTTAATATGCGAACCAATTGATTACTCGGGGAGTGCCGAGTCTATGAGACTGGTGCAACTGGGCTGGTGGCTATTGCTCTTGAAAATAGTAGAGTTCGCCGATACGGTAGTCAATCATTAAATCAATTATTATTAACGTTTATTCAGTAATTGGTTGTCCACATAAAATTCAGGTATTTTTTGTATTGCGCAAAAAATTCTCGCACATATCGGTGCTGCATGTGGTGCACCACTCGCTGGTGGCCTGGGGTGTGTGGGTTGGCATGAAGTTTGGCGCCGGCGGTCACAACGCCTTCTTTCCGTTAGTGAACTGTGGTATCCATACGATTATGTATACGTACTACTGTTTGGCCGCTTTGGGCCCCGGGGTCCGCAAGTATCTCTGGTGGAAGCGGTACCTAACCATCGCCCAAATGGTTCAGTTCGTGGTGGCCCTCATTCACGCCTGTATTCCCCTGTTTGTCGACTGCGGATATCAGCCGGGATTCGCGTACGCACTCATCGCACACGCCCTCCTGTTTTGGGTCATGTTTTACAACTTCTACAAAAATAATTATCATAAATCACACACTAAGACAATACTCACGGATTCGCACCACCATCACAACCATCACAACAACAATGATTGTCAGGCATACAAATCGGTGTGCAATCAAAACGACCGGTTGTGTCAAAGTGTGACAAACGCTATGAAAGTGTCCCAAAATAATGAGTTGTTTAAAATATCCAAGATTAATTAAAATTATATTAAATTTTATTAATTTTAAATTAACTGACTGAACACCTTATGGACAAATCATTTACGGTATTTTAGATTGACAATTAGTATCAATTCCTATAACAAATCATTCAATTACATAAGTTTTAAAGTATTTATATGTTGTTATGAATTGATTTTATTTAAATAAACTTATTATAAGTAAGAAATTATATAAATAAACAAAAAATTGCAAACTTTTTAAAGAATTCAAAGGACATAAGAATTCACTGCTGAAGACCTAATCGGAAACAAAATGCGTTAGAAATCCATTTGTGTTCAGTTTATGCGGTGAGCGCCTGGTCTTCAATTTTAGCGTCCATTTGCTCGTCAGTCCCCTCCGTCGCGAGTCTCGACTTCTCCTCGTCTTCGGCCTTCTTCTTCTGCTTCTCGTGTAATCTCTGGTGTTCTCTAAGTTTGTCAGATCTGGTGAACCGTTTGTCGCATATCTCGCAACCGAACGGACGCTCTCCTGTATGGCATCGGCGGTGACGCTGAAGCTTATAGTTGGAGTCGAAGGGACGGCCACATCCCGGCCAATCGCACGCAAACGGTTTGCTCCCGGCGTGTATTATGATGTGTTTATTGAGTTTAAGCGCGTCGTTAAACCATTTGCCGCAATACCTGCACGAAGAGCCCGTTCCCGACGACGACAACAGCACAGGAGTGCCCGGCAGTGGCGGCAAATCGGCCTCAATGTCGGAGTCAGTCCTATAAGTTGCTCCGCCCCTCTTGGGTCGGCCACGTCTGGAGGGTGTCTGCACAGCACCCCCACCCCTCTTACGGCTTTTGGGCGCCGGCTTTGAGGCAAACTTTTTGAGTTTTTCGAGCATTTCCTTCGATTGTTTCACTTTTCTCTTATAAGAATTGACTTCTTTCTCCAATTTAGACAACTTTTGTTTGTCAGCCAATCGTTGGATTCGTTCGCATTCCAGTTCTGTCTGCAAAAGACTGAACGCCCGGTCCGTCTTCCACATGGCCTCCAACTGGTCGTCAAACTCAGCCAAATAGACCCAATTCTGGTCCAACTGCTCCTTCACGTGAGGTATGGACTCTCTTAACTGATGAAATACATTCAGTATGAGAAGCGCTGCCATCGATATCTCTTCCTGTATGCCGTCCTCCAGTTTCAGCGATTCTGTCGTTCATACCAAACATATTTAGACACAAAACCATTATTAAGAGATAGACTTCGTTACCGATGAGAGACTCCGCGTTATAGTAAGAGATCAACCAATTCCTCACGTGAGTACTGATGTCCAACAAATCGGATTCAGTCAACACATCCAAGTCCTTCAGTTTGAACCGATTCTGGGCTCCGATGCCACTCGTGATGAACGAGTCGTCGAACAGTTCCACGAGAGCTGCCAATTTCCAGACCACAGCCTTCGTGTCATTGGTGTCCTCCAGATGTGGTTCAGAGACAATGGCATTCAAGATGTTAATGATCGCTATCTTGTGGTTCTCCTCAATAGAGATGACCCGGTATTCGCTTAAATCAAAGTGTTGTTCATTGGATGAATCCATGGCTCAATCTGTCACCGCAACTGATCCACTGGCGAGACATAAGGACAACAAGAAATTCATGAAACAAACTTTGAATGCAATTAAAAATCAATTTAATAATCAAAAAAAGTAACGAAAAGTGTCTGAGAAATAAAGTTTAGAAAAGTTTTTGCAACAAATGAGTGGAGATATCAAGGGAAATGAGCGCCGATTAGCGGGCAGTGAATGCACTAAAACCGCGAGTTTTGGGGGACTTTTAGGGGGAATATAGGGTTCGCTTTATATAGCATTGCAAACCACTGTATATTCAATTTTTCAACCGTTTATAACAACACCAAACACTTTATTATATCAATTGTACGCTTATTTTACTCACAATTTTGGTGGCAAATGATAATTAGTACGCAAAATACTAATATTATCGCTGATGAGTGGCTGATTTAGTGGGGAAATGACGATTAAAATGAGTAATAAATGCAATTTTGGTAGTTTTGGGCGAAAATATCTTCGTCCCACTTTCGCAATGAAAATGACTGAACGCACAGTAATAATGGTCTCATAGGGTCTCATAACGAGCGCATCGACTGCACACTCGCACAACACTCACCCAAAACGGGGGACACTCTCACAATACACGTCAGTTGTGACTGTCAGTCAAATACGTCCGATAGGCTTACCCTACCTGTCCATACACCAGCATACACTTAATTCACTATTAGTTTAACCATGATTAACAATTTATATATCGATTAAATTGGTGTGAAAGTTAAGTAAAAATATGTTTATTAAAATATTTGCAAAAATATAATCAGTTATATAAACCTAAACTCTAGTTTGTGGCACTTTTTGAGCAGTCATTTAGCATTGATTACTAGGAATGAGATTTAGTTTGTAGTCAATTGTCGGGTATTTGGTTTTGAGACAAGATTTGCAACAATTGTTGCGCTGATAAGTGTTTTGCGGTGAACTCTTGTGCGATGTCCACAGCCATCGTGTAAATTGAGTTCACGTTTTGTAAATTAGTTATTATAGTAATGATTAGTTCGCTGTTCGGCTCAATCAGTATCACAGATGAGGAGCCTATGGCAGCGCCGGTATGCGAGAACATATTAGGAGATAATGGCTCAGCACTGAACGCGTACTTTGACTTCACATCTCGGATTACACCCCATCCCAGACCTGTTAATAACGTGATTAATGATCATCTGAATGATAGATTCATTAAATTAAGATTCAATACCATATCCACCCCAACGTCTGTCCCAATCAAGTCTTGTATTTTGTGACTATAATTACAATTATATATTAATTTAATGATATATTAGAAAATGACTGAGAAATTGGTGACATTAGACCAAAATTAATTTAACAATAAATTGATTTCAAGTTATAACACAATTATTAATCAGAATCTTTGGTTTCGGCTAAAATTTTGGACAACTTTTGTGTCCAATTATTTTGTTGAGTGAATTGCTGTGCGATATAGTAAGTCATTGGAGTTATTCCTGCCACAGCTGTAGAGTTGGCTATTATGGAGACAATGAGTTCATTCTTGGGCTCAATGAGCAGTATAGAAGTGGCGCCAATCGCACCGCCCGTATGTCCAAACAGATTAGGGAACACCGGCTCTGAACAGAAGGCATGTTCACCCGTTTCATCCCTAATAGCCGTCCAACCGATACCTAAACACAATTCAATGAATTAAATGTTTTGAGTCAAAGGCATGACAAGTGAGTGCAGACCGTATCCACCAAACTGTCGCTTCTCTCTGGTATTCTCTGCCTATTAACGGGTTTTTAAAAAAGTTTACAAAACATTAATTCATACAACATTTAACGCATTATTTCATTGAAAGAGCATTTAAATCGATCAAAGAGTCAAATGATTTGGTCTAATGTCAGAGTAATGTGCGAATAGGTCTCACCGGAGTCCACATCATATCCACAATCTCTTTGCTGATGAGACCGGGTTTTCCGTCAGCGGTGCCGCCCTTATAGCTGTATAGCATAATATTGCCGAACTTCAAGAGGTCGTACACGTTGGACAGTAGTCCCCCTCCGGCCCACTTGTAGCTGTTGTCAACATACGGGGCATTAGTAATGCGACAATTGGGTCCGTCCTTCATATAGAAATGGCTCCGATTGTAGATAATCGGGTCGTTTTGGTCCAGATATGTGTTCTCTAACCCCAACTCTTCTCTCAGAAATCTAATCAAATATTTTTCAAACTTTTCGCCGTTTAGTTGGCTCTCAATGACAGCACTAATCAACGTATAGCCGAGTGTCGTGTAATGGTATTTATCTCCCGGTTTGGACACCAATGGGTCGTCTTTGAACAGTTTCAATGAGTCCATCACCGATGGGAACGTCTCCTTCAGGTAGTACTCCGGGGCCCAGAATTCTCCCAATTGATAGCCGCTGTTGTCCGCCGGTTTGGTCTCTGCCTTCTGTTCCCTCTTGTAGTGTCGGATTCCTCCCAAATGTGAGGCCAACTGTCTCAGAGTGATGTCCACTCTCTTGCCCTCCCAGTACTTGTCGGGGAACTGGTCTTTAGTCAAGTACTGGTTAATAGGTTTATCCAAATCGATGCGCTTCTCTTGGATCAGTTTAGCCAACAATAACGATGTCATGGATTTGCTGATGGATGCGATCCTCATCACTGTCTTGTCGTTGCATTTGACTCCGTTCTCGATGTCTGCGAACCCTTCCGAATGGATCCATACGTTATGTCCCCTAAGACTCACTCCGACCACAAAACCGGGAATATTATTCAGTTGTTGCCATTGACTCAGTCGAGTGATACAGGAGTTGATTATGTCTTCGCAGTGTCTCACATCCACACCATTGCTGTCCACACTGTTTACGGGCTTCAGGTTCTTGTCGGCGATCGGTTCCAACGTCTGCTTTGATTGAATGTCCTCTTTATTGACACTTTTGGCTCTTATGGTGGCTATAGTGGCGGCACCGGAACCGACGGCCACACCGATAGTGATGGCAAGCCTTCGGTGAAACTGTCTGAACATGACTTCAATTTATTGTACGTCACTATCACCTGTGGATCAGTTATCTATGGTTAACGATTGCATACAAACTCTTTGCTGTACTTCACTGACAGTCCACTCAATTGTCAATAAATAGATGTGTTTTGAGCGCTACTTATGAATGCATTTATAGTTATAGTGAAATGAACTCAACATTCAGTCAATTGTGTCCTCAAGTGATGGCAATCACTGGATCTTACTTTTAGACATTATTTCATACTATTGTCATAATTTAATCACAATGTTGTTGTCATTTATATAGTCAGGTTTTCGCCACTAATAAACATTACCGGTATTAATATTAAATATTAAATATTTGGTAACATATTGCTTGAAACAAAAACATANATTTCATACTATTGTCATAATTTAATCACAATGTTGTTGTCATTTATATAGTCAGGTTTTCGCCACTAATAAACATTACCGGTATTAATATTAAATATTAAATATTTGGTAACATATTGCTTGAAACTAAAACATAATAAGCGGTTTATTATGAGAAATATAAGAATATATTAAATATTCATAAATATGTTTGTCTTATAGACTAAAATGAAATAAAAACAAGACATTGTATTTAGTGCTCAATTTTATGACAGTAATAAGCTATTCATAGTCATTGCATATTATTCTTGACATTATTCTTAACACTATATTACAATACTATATAAACAGAATCTGCAGAATCTGTATAACATCATACAGAATACCATATGAATTCATGTTATGTTTACATGAATAATGAGATATTCACTATATAAATAAATCAATCATACCAAATCACTTTTATATTGCAAGTGATTTGAAGTTTAGCCCAATTTTCAATAAATACAATCAAGTATTTTATTAAATTATTTAATATATTAATTAAGTATAAAAATATTTAAACTATTTTCATAAAATCTCAATAATTTAGAAAAAATATTAATTGTACGAGTATTATGATAATATCATGGGTCTTGGATGACATCAATAGTAAGTATAATATTTTATTAATAAATGCCTATTTTAGATCTAAATTATAGAATAACATTAACTAATTCTGTACAAATGTCAATATAATAATTTCTACTTATTGATACGCCTAATCTATTCAATGTACAATACGAGAATCATTTTAATTATTTTTGAAAACTTTTAAGGTATCAATATTTAATACGAGAGTACAATTAATACAAAAGTTTTATAACAAAGCCCAAATTAATTATTTAATAATGATGGGAATTGTAGCAAATGACAATATTTCAGTTTAGTTATCGTTTTGGTTGACACACAATATTGATTTAAAAATTTCAGATAATTAATTGCCATTTAAATACGGCACGCAATTCAATGTAGATTATAAATCAATTATCAGTGTTTACCCAAATCTATACATTTAATTGTTTCAATATTATATCATTTATTCATAAAAACTCTTGTAATTAACTTCTAATTAATTATTAACAGAGAATTGATTT